>JAGVSL010000226.1:0-108817 GCA_022494535.1 Himalopsyche phryganea
TATGTACATATTACATCTAGGCACGCCATATCGTAAATTAAAAATCCAATAGGCACTATATTAGATGTGACATTACCACAATTAGTGAACATTTTGAAGACTTCTTGCTCAATATGTCAAAGCTGAAATGTTGGCTATATTCTTCAACTTAAATAATAATCAAAATGGCTGATCGCACACCAAGCGACTATAAGGTTTTAGCATTTTTATAATGGATAACTCAAACAATAACAAAATGTAAAATACCACTGTCAAACGAGTGATTACTGAATTATTTATGATAGTGTATATTGATTCGAATATAAGGTGGATTGTTTATGCCAAATATCATGTAGGTTTCTGCGAATTCTGTGTGTGCTCACTCTAATAGTAAAAGAAGCCCTAATTAAAGTTCTTGGACATTATATAGCAACCCCTTATTATATACACATTGGACTTTCAAGTTATGTGAAACATGTTATTTAAAAAAAATGAGCCAGCCCAAATCGCTTAGCTACCAGATATCAATTATGAAACAACTATATATGATTGAAGATGAGCTATTTTGGATGGTGTAATAAATATTCTTTATTCCCACACATAAATCAATGTTTCCATGTGTTTAAACTGTCAAGATGTTTTTAAAATGTCATTTAATACATTCCAGAGCGGAATGAATAAATGCCTTTCGAATTTAGTAAATTAAGTCGCCTTACATTCAGATCTATATTCTGGCAATATAATAGTTACAGTAATTAGTCTACAGGTTACAGTATTGAATAGATTGCGGGAGGTAGTTTATTTTCTACTTTCACATATTATTTTATAGAATGAAATATATTCAGTTCACATGGAGAAACATAATTTAACCTGGATAAAAAAAAATATACGAACGCTCGCTTGATGATTGAAGTATTATTTTTTACATTATCATTAATTAGATAGAACTTAAAAAATAATTTGAGTATTACATAGATGTGTTTCATCACCAGAAAAGAATAGGAAAAGCTGGACAGCTAGATCTATAATGTTCACAATAATTTTAGTCTTTTATTTGGTAGAAAAAAATTCTGAAAATAAATGGTCTTTGAATGTTGAGAAGTGGAATATTTCTCAATCCAACAAATCATTGTATTTAACTTACAAAGTTCGCCCTCAATACTAGGTTACTTGATTTTCAATGTTTTTGAGATGACTATTGAAAATGATATTCCAAATTTCCCTTTCTACAAAATGCTAAAACTAAGTCAAACAAAAAGTAAGTCTTCCTATTAACCTTTGACTTACCTAGTATTTTGTATAGAAGGAAATGTAGTATCATATTCAATAGCCATCTCGAAAACATTGAAAATCAACTTACCTTATTTGTAGCATTGAGAAGACAAAATGTAAATAAATTATATCCATGGAAATGATGCAATATTTTTGTAGTACAAAGAATGCCGGAAATGGTTGTATTCTGACAAATTTTGAGATAAAACACAAAATAAATAGTACAAATACTGTTCAGCACAATTATGGTATCCAAGAATTTGAGGGATAGTAAAACCTTGATATAATGGACAAAATTTCCAGTCAAATCGCTCATAAATAATGTTCTGCAGCAGTTGTAACGTGTGCTGGCTGATAATTTGACATACACAGAGCCACCTTTTATTTTTAAATAACATGGTGTTTCTGATCCATTTATAGAAACTTAACTGGTGTACAAAAATGTAGTGTTTATTTTTCAATTAAAAAAACACTCGGAAACCCTACTTAATTAAATAATTGACTTTCAGGTCCAACAGATACCCACTCGACCACATTAGTCCGTTATATGGGGGTCTTACTGCATTTTGATAAATTCGAGTTCTAGATTTTATTTCTAGAGTTGGTAAAAGAAAATGCGTTTTCAGACTCGCGGTGAAATAAAAAAATAGGTATTCGAAATATAATATCAATAAATCTGATATTAATTTTAATCACTCGAGTGGGCATATGATGCAAACAAAAAATGTCTTGCCTAAAATGTATATACAATAACTACTGTGCTCAACACAGCACTGGCAATGGAACACATATTAAGCATTTTGTGAAGGTCCATGTGTTCGTTATCTCATTCAAATTATTGTTATAAGATATATAGTAAAACAGCACACAACGCAATCTCTGGCATACAATTCATATCAATTCTCGTTCAACTATTTGGGTATATGTTTATAATAATAAATTATAAAATAATAAGTCATAAATTACATCAAATTGAACATTAATTTACATTAAATGAGGTGGAGACAAAACCAGAATGATATGGATAAATTTGCATATCAATGACTATAAGCTCAAATGTGACATTTAAAAAAACACGAATTGAAAGTTTACATGAGTTACAAAATAAAACCAATATCATTTTAAGTTCTTCAGTTTGTTTATTGAATAGATTGGTAATTCAAGATGGTGCTTTTAGATTCGTATTCCGATATTTTCTGTTGGATGACATACTATTTTTTGACCATAGATGTGACAAGGACAATATCTGTGCACAGAAAAGATATGGATATAATTAACATATTTATACCAAAATGGACATATCACATCTGTGCCTTACAGCATTGATATAAAAAAAAGATTTCGGAATCCTGGATTTTTATTAACGGTTGGCTGAAATTCAATGAGAATTGTTTCTCAGTTATAATAATATTTATGAATAATTGAAACGGTGGTTATTATATTAGGACTCCGTTATATTTGATTTGATCACTATAAAATACTTACACTGCCAATGTCAGCATTTCGTTTATATCCTCTATAAAAGCGAGGTACTGGCGAATCAAAATTAATTATTTACAACATGACACGATAGTCAATAAAGCGAGTCAAGGGTTCATAGTTGTGTCAGAATACTTTTAGCACACTTATTTCACGTCATTTTGAGGTATTATAAGAACAAGTGAACCTTTCAATATCTGGAGAGAATCGATCTGTTTCGAGTGCAGTTTTTCAAAAAATTCAGTTTTCACCACTGGCAATTCAGACAACGTGACTGCCTCGACTATCTGCGATCATCAGACAACCGAGCAGCGATCATGAGCTCTACGATGATGCGTCGACTCTCAGTCGGCGACATCAAACATTCTTTGATTCTCAAAAGAGATCCATATCGTCCCCGCAGCCGATATCAATATAATCTTCATCGTAACTCCTGGACAGGGCGGCTCGCGGGTCTTGAGGAATGTGCGAAGATTTGGAGGCATCCAAAGCCGGAATGAGGCTATTCTCTCGAGTGTGTATGTGGATGTGATCGTGAATATTGTTTTCGGGTGAACGGTGAGCGTTGAAATGATTCGTATCCACATCGCTGCTTCCGTCTCTGCCGTCAGTCACAGGAGAAGGAGGCGGATTGCTTACGTGATGACTGGATTCCGGATCATGGTCTTCAGTCTCCACTTGGACGGTGGTACTCGCGCTAGCACCCTGAGCCCACTGCTCTGCTCTCGTGCGAATCGTTGGCAATACACTATCTAAAATAATTCAAAAAGATTTCATTTATTTAAATATTATTGATATATAACAGATTTTTTTTTTAATAAAAATAAAATACAATCTGTTGTTGATATTTCAGAATTACATAAAATTGTGGAATTTGTGCCAACACCTTGTGTTTTATTTTTATAAATATAATACTTTTCCATAAAACACACATGACAGAGCTTTGTCAATAATTATTGCAGTTTAAATATTAAGCCACGTCAAAAATTTCAACATCAATTCACTGAATGAATTACAATTATGTTTTCAATTTATGACTATGTATTGTGGCTTATGGTTAAATGATGCAACATGTTTATTCTTTTTTGTGTAGACAATCAATCGTCTCTCAAACTGTTATTCCCTTAGTGGCTAAATTCCCGTTCTTCAATAATATTGTGAAACTAAACTACAGCGCATTGTGGAAGCCTTAAGAGTTCAACAGTATTATGAGAAAATTAAGTGAATTGAGCATAATTTTACTAATATTCAAATCGATCTCACCTGCTAAAGTTTGTTTAAGTTGTTCCACTTTTTGGCTCCTATGCTTGGCTTGCGCTTTCTTTTTTTGTCTGTTTGTCTCTTGTTTTTCTTCAAGAAAGATTTCCTTGAGCATATCTTGCGTAACATGATCATCTCGCTTCAAGAGAAAGATAAACACTCCACCCGGAGTTCTTCTTCGCATGCCGTTCTGAAAATCAAGACAATGAATAATCAATGTTCGCAAAGTTTTATGTTAAACACATTTAAAAGTAATTTCTAGAAATAATGGAAAATAATAATTTCAATCTCGCGACACCCATCGATGAAATTTTCAGTTACATCACAGAATTCATCAAATGAGCTAGTCAGAGATCGCAAGCTAAGTAGTCATTACAATTTACGAATTACTTCAGAAAATCATTCAGAGAATCATTCCAGAAAAGGAATCAAAAAGAAATGCATTATTTATATCTTTAGCTTTTTCCAAAAAAAAATTGATAATTTGAACCAAATAATGACTGCCAAAAATCACTGATGGATGTCTAGTATCTATGTATGAATAATTATTAACAATTTCTTGAAATTACAAACCTAGCAGAAATTAATAGTGAATTTCCAAAACTTCCGTAATATCGATCAAAGGATTTAATGCTTCTTTTACAAAATCTATTTGAAAGAAAAGTATCACTCACCATAATCATCATTCCTCCGCCTTCTTCAATCCGTTTTGTTTCTTTGAATATATCTATAGCTTTTTGTTTTCCAACATTGGCAACAATCCGCACTGTAAAGTGAAAATAATTCATTTTAATTTGTTGATACTGGCAATAATTATAGTAATTTGATTCAAGTTATATTAGACAATTGATTTAATTACAACGTTGGATTGTGACACACAGGCATCAAAAATATTATATAATGTTTAGAGGGGTTGCACTACAAAAATGTTATGCAGCACTGGTCTATGTTACTAATGGAAATTTATCACAATTATTTTAACTATTTTGTGATAAGGGCATACCAGTGCTATCATAATTATTACATTAGCGTTTACAATTTAGGCAAAACCATCATCAGGGGTCTCTGATTTGGGTTTCAACATTTAATTTTGAGAAATATCTTGACTCACAAAGACAAAACGTTACTGTTGTGTCAATTGTAGGGAAGAACATAACATCCTAAATACTTAACATGAGTATAAGAAGATTAGAAACTATTTTACTGTGATTACAATTTACTTACTCATAAGGTTATGTTTTTCTTCTTGAAGTTTTTCTGCTATGTCTTTTGCAACTTCTTCATTTGGACTATCGGCAGTAATTATAAGTTCCTCGATATTTCTAGTCTCCCCCCGTTCATGATCGCTATCGTAACTGCTCCTCCTACCTAACCTGAGCTTCACGTTTCCCCGGTCTTTGTGATTTCTCTTATTGTTGAACCGTTGGGACGAGAAGTTGCCGGTGGCCTCGTTGTTTTCCCGAAACCCGAAAGGGAGAGATTCACCGTTCAGTCTGTAAAGGATTGTATGGTCATAAGATTCAACTCCGTAGCTTTTCGTCTTGGCTACATCACAACTGATTAAGTCGTCTGCTAAAGTATCTTCCTGAAATAAGCAATAAAAATTCAATTAAACAATTACCTATATTCAATATCATTCATTCAAAGGACTGAATAAATACCACAGCAATTTCTTTCATGGGGTTCAAACTGCCTAGTTATCTCCTCTTTCAGATCGTAATTCTGTTCATCTTCAGATTCCTCTACCACACTGCAGTCAATCAAACATGACAATGTGGCAAAGATTTACTTGAGCCCAATTTTGCAGTCTTCAATTGTTTTCAAAAAGCAACTTATTTGGTTTATTAAATTTATTGAATATTTATACTGTTACCACAGTAAAATGCCAATTTGGGAAGAGTACTCTTTAAGGGTTGAGCCGACCCTTAGAGCCCTTGTGACCCAGGCCTCGGGAGCGCAGGGCAAATCATTCTACCTCCTTAAACGACCGATTACGATACTACCTACGACTCCTCGGAACCCTAGCCTTATCAATGTTTATTGGCAGGTGACAGGGATTAATCGAAACGCTGCGTGGTAGCCATATGCTCCACATAGGGAGCGAATATGGAAGAAGAAGAGAAGACTACTTATTGTTTCAAGAAATGTAAAAATTGTTATTATTTCCAATTCTTGCCTAGATCTTCATTGAGTTCATTTGTGGGCATGTGGTACTAGTGATTTCAGGAAGAGAATAAAATAGCAATGTCCTTTTATGCTCAATATTACACAGCTATAGATTTTTTATTTTAATAATCATGTTCTTTTTTGTTCATTTAAAACAAATAATAAAAATCAATGATCAAAAGCTGCAGATTTCCTTACTAAAAATTCTTGGTAAATATATAAAATAACAGTCTGCATTCGATATTTAATATTTATAAGGTATTGATATTGGATAGTGAGATGTGCAAACTAACCATTTCTTTATGATACAATAAACAATCAAATCATATATCCACTATGTGAACGATATAAATATAGTAATGACATCATAGCCCTGTAGCCAAGTTCAATGCCTGTAGTCTTTTGTCTATCTTGGTTGCATAGTCAAGATTTCAAATCTCCCAATAGACACTGCCATACATTGATTCTTTAATTGATTTAATACATGGATGTATATGTATATGATCTTTTAATGCCTTCCCACCCATCCCCTATTTGATTCAGAAAAATGGGACAAAGAGAGAGCAAGTAATCTTTACTAGCTGTATTATCCTAGCTTTACTATTTCAAAAAAATTATGGTCGACATTGAGAGCGGAAGTGCTTAAAACAATTCCCATAGATAAGAGAAATAGACAAGGGTTTGAAGAAACATCCTCACCTGTACAGTTTTGCACCAAATATCATATTTATTCTTTTTGACCGTATCTGGGTTATTCTCCGGTTTTTTATGTCTTTTGATTTTAATTTTGGGCTTTTTGGTTCTGGCATGAACATTATCACTGTCGGAGTCCACCTCGCTCGATGATTCTTGGTCACTCTCATCAGAATGGTCATCTTGTATGTTCATACTCATTATGGAAGCTGGATTGATATGCGGCACAAAATTGTCAGGGCGTACCAGAGGTGTGTAATTGACGTCTGCAACATCAGATCCTGACAGCTAAAAGTAATAAGGTAACATTTCAATTCACCGATAGATCTACAGTATATAAGAGGTAATGCTATCAGTGACTAGTGCAAAATCAAAATGGGAATGCAATACGAAAATACATTTTTGTTTTTAAGAGACTGGATTATTTTGACTGACTGCTAGAGTTATTCAACCACCTTTCTTTTTCGATGTTTTCACGTAAAAATGGAACATGACTTTAATGTGTTAACTTTTTAGTTACACTTTCATCACTGACGTGACACCTCTCGGCGGACTCGAAGGCAGGATTAGTTTCGCTTAGGATAGTAATGTACGTAGAAATATTTATTTAAACGTGTATTTATTTAACAATTGTGCTTTACAATATAACTTATTGGCTAGAAAAAGATCTGTCAATCAGTTACTTGACTTAACCTAAAATACTCACTTCTCCATCTTCCAAGTCATTCGGAACGTCCAGGATAGTTTCCTCCTCCATGGTTGACGTCATTGCGTAGCTTGAATAAATTTTAGTTTTACCAAGGATAAGCAAATACTAAGAGCCGAAAGTTTTTAATATCGCAAGAAAATGACTAAACTGCGGACAATGGTTTTCGTTTCATCTAGACACGAAATAAATAAATGTACTTTTTCTCTTACGAAAATGTTCCCGTTCAAAAAAAAGTTTCATTTTATAGTCTAAGGGCATATAAATGCAGATAAAGGCGGTTAGCTGTCTGATATATTATGAATAAGGCACTCGATTTTAATCAACTGAACTATATGTCATAATATATACGTATTATAAAAATCACATGGAAATAATATTAAGTACCTAATACATATCATTAATATTATGAAATACCGCATTAGGTATAAAATATGTTGCTGTGTATACATGGACCATATTCATAATCATAATAATTATTATATTATCTTATGTAGGATACCTACTTTTAGATGTTCGCGATCTGTTTTTATATAACAATTGTAGTTGAGATATTACCTGTTCTCTCAAAATAAAAAAAGATGTATAAAAAAATTATTCTATGGTCTACCATTGATTATTTTTAGATGATAGATCACAATTTTATTGTTGATAGTAAGTATATAACACAACAAATATCTCGGGAGAGAGTGATTGTTATCAACTATCTCTACTGAAAGCTTATAGTATTTATATAAACCTATTTTACCATGATTGCAGCATAAATAAAATTTTGAAAAATGATAAATTCCACTCAAATTTAATTAGTAAATTAGACGTCTGGGTAAAAAGATAAATAGAAACATACTTGTACCTAGCACTACTTTATTTGTTCCCCAAATAATAACGATCTAACTGAGGTACCTACACTTTGCATTCTCAACTTTTTGTTCCTTTTATAGTTTGTTTGAAAATGTGGAAGAAATGTTTATGTTTATCTTCATTTTTAGGTTGCTGTTATATTTGATAATTTAGTAGGTCTTCCGAAGTTCATCAAAATTTGATAGTAGTTTTGGGAAAAATAAAGCTTTGCTCTTTTACAATAAACAATGAATTTTGTTTTAGGGAAATATAGAAAACCTATCCAAATGCAATAAATAATTTCCAACCCTTCAAAAACATATATTATCTGAAATAGATTTTCATCCCTAGAGATGGATCGATTGTATTATAGAGATGGCGATAGATTTCATAATAATATTGAATAATAGGTTTTAGCTTAGCAAAATGTTATTCAATCAACACTTTGAGTCACTGGAATATTTTTTGTCAGTTTGAATGAATAACAAAATAAGCTCACATGGACACATGAACCGAAAACATTAGAAAAGGTATTGAATAAATTTTATTTCACCATATAGCTTTCATAAACACAATTTCTTATGGGATTAGAATGGGTCAAATTTTAAAACACTACTACCTTCCCATATTATTTATTTTAACATTTGACAGTTCTTCTACAACTACTAGACTTCTAAAAGTTATTTGATTGAAATCAGGTAACTTTTGCTATTATAAATGGAAGATAAAACAGAGCATTGTTTTTGCGTTCGTCCCTGTGAGTGGATTATAATATGCGTGCTGTGCACGTCATCCAGGCTTGAAATGTTAGAGCAGTGCTCAGTAACCGGTGTGCCACGGCAGAGTACGTCCCAAAGGAGAAAAAATTAAAACCGTTCGGATGCTAAGATCTCTGATTCATTTTTTCTCGTTGAAACCAATATTACATTATTTTGATATTTAGGAATAATTTTATTAGTGTTTGCACAGATAGTGCAACTGCCAGGATGGGAAATAAAATATGGGTTGCCTAGTGTGCACAACTAAAAAATCCTACACCACACATTACACACTGCTGCATATATTGGGAAGTATTAATAACGAAAAATTTCCCAGTGGAATTATTACAAACAATGAACGAATGCACCAAAATTATATTCATTATCACTCATCAACAACAAATTAATATTTTGCAAGTTTTGTTTATGACATTTACATAATTTTGCTTGTGGTGTGCCGCGAAATATTAATGAGTGCTTAGGTGTGCCATGGGTGAGAAAAGGTTGCGGAGTATTGGGTTAGAGCATTAAAAAAAACACTTATAAATTTAACAAATGCATATATTTACAATTGCAATATACTTTTAATTTAATATTTAATTATACTTTAACAAAATGTAATTAATGTGTAACTATTATTTTAAAAAAAAACGCATTTTGTCACAAGCAGGTACATAATATTATTGATAGGCGACAATTCACTTTCATTTACAAATCTTTGATGTTCAACATAAAAACAAGACAAGCGTATTATTATTATATTGGGAACACACCATGTTACAAGTTAAGTGGTATAAGGTAACACTGTTTCTATTGATGGTTATAATTTATTATATTGGGAGTCCATATGCTATGTACATTTGTAGTCCATTAGGCAGTGATAAACACCAATCAAAATACAATACCCAAAGTTATAATTTTATGAATACAAATCATAAAGCCTAAAAGAAGTATACAAGATATAATTTAAATGAAAATGTCTATCATTTCATTGATTTAGATTTTCATGTGATCAATGGATAGACTAGGTTTTGTCTCGAGCAGGATTGCACTAAAAAATTTTATACAGCATTTTTCTATTCTTTAAGCTTTGCAAATCCAAAATAACTCAACTAAGGTCGTTCACCATTATTACCAATAACATATTTTCGATAATTATTACCGAAAATCATCGTAATAACAGTTACCCAGATCAAATGGGTAAATTGAAGTAATAATGAAAACAACTACATACATCATTAGTACATATTCCATACGAAGTTTGGCTTAGCTAGTAATCATTTGAAACCAGTTGAAAATGTTTTCTAGCTATGCAGAATCAGTTCAAATCATCAAGAACCAATTTTGGGTATGTGTTGTTCATCAACAACTCCCTTCACCTATCCTTATTTGAAAGTTATCTAGCCCTGTTGAGATGGTTAGATAAAATGTGGAATTTGTACTATATAATGAACAGTCATTTAATGAGTAAAAAAAACCACTTAGGTTTAATTTAAGCCAGGGTTCGTACAAATGATTTGAATACCTCTTAAATCTAAGTCATAATATAATGTTTTGTACATGATTTGGAAAATTTTAAAATCTGCAACTTTTCATTGCGTGCTTTTCTTTTAATTACAGAAATAGTGCTGTAGCCTAAGTCAGTCATAATGTTTTCGATTTCATCTGGGAAATTCTCTTCTAAAACTAGCATATAGCACACACCGCCGTCTGCTAAAACCTGAGGAATCATCGGCAGGAATCTATCAATCACTTCCCTACCATTGATTCCGCCTGCCCAAGCCCTTGATATGTCGCTTTGGTGAATCTCCAAGCTCTCGGTGACAACGTACGGAGGATTAAAAATAATAACATCGATAGATTTTGACTTTAAGCATGTCGACAGATCCATAATTACACCTTCGATGCTTGTTTTGTTGGCTTTGCCAGTAGCCACACTTATTTCACAGGCTTTGGGGTTTATGTCGACACAGAGGCAAAAGCAAGACTTAAAAACTTTGGCAAATGCAGTTATATTAATACCACTTCCTGATCCCACTTCGAGGCAAACGGTCGGTTTCATTTTTGCTATCTCATTTATTTCAGACTCTAATGCATCGAGCATTAAAAATGAATCTTCGACAGGTTCATAAACCCTTTCATAATCTTGCTCGGTAATGTGGCTGAGCGAAGGTGTGTCCATTGTTGTGCAATGGCTTATTCAGCTGACGATGTAGTGTCAATTGATGTTTCCTTCTTGGGAGACTTGCGTAAATCCCGAGGAAGATGCAGACTCTTGAGCCTCGATCAAAGCTTTTCGTCGGGCTGCTTCCCTTGCGACCAAATGATGAATTTTATCCAATCTCTCCTGTGGGTTAATATTAAAACATTAAAAATATCTTTACAATCTTAATTCCTATATTCATATAAATGCAAAATAAAAAAATTGTTTTTTGCTCAGCAATCGGTAATTCACCAAAATTTTCTAACATACTAGTTATACATTATATTATTACGTTATATCATACATTATACCAGTGGTTGACAAAATTTTGTTTTAGTTATTGTAGGTAAACGCAATTATAATATGCGAGTACAAAATAGTATTTTTCCAAAATATTGTGTATTTTGGAGTGCATCTAATTGTAAGTCAGAAAAATTGAATCCATGCCCTCGAACACAAATCTATAAATCATTTGAATAGTCAATTTATGTAACTGCCGGTACAGGGATTTGAACCCGTGGACACTGCAACCGAATTAGACGAACGCACATGAACCTTGACCGCTCGACTACACCACGAGCAGTTATGAGATGTACAAAGAAATATGAATATCTCTAAATAGCTTGCCTAATTTATTTCGTTCTTATACCTTGTTCATACAGAAAAGTTTTATGAAAGGGTTATACTTGCTTGAGTGGTTTGCAGCATGGAAGCGACAACAGAAATTTTTTGTTTACTGTGTGTTAACTTTCTTACGTAACTGTCAAGTTCTAGATTATTTGATTGACAATCAGATATTTTCTTTAATTCTTCAGCGAGTCCATCTATTTGCTGTTTCAATTCTGCCTGCGATATTCTGTAAAAATAAATAGCAAATATAATCATGGGTTACCATTCCAGGATATTTGGCATGCCTACTACCTACCGCTAAGGTTATCTGAAACATGATGTTACATACAGATAAAATAAGTAACTTGAAGTATTGACTAGAAAATGATATGTATATTTATTAAAAAAAAACTATATTAATTAACATTATATAAACACATAATATCGAAAAGGTATTTTCCTGGGCTTTCAGCCGAGCAGTCAACATTTACCTGTTGGCTGCGGTAACCACATATTCGAGTCCCCTTACGGACACTTCAGTAATTGATGCGTGTTGAATGGAATGATTATCTGTAATGTCTACATTCTCTCCCACCAATTTACTTTAAAAAAAAAACAGTGCATAGCTAACTACTAGACCTGCCCAAACCCTATCCTTCTATTCTCACTCTCTCTACGAGAGGTAGAGCAACTGAAAATCAACCAGTTCTCTTAGGACAACTTTTCTGGAGATTCTTCTTTAGACGTTCACATGCTTCACATAGGAAGTGGACACAGTTGAAATTTTAGTTAAGACATAAAATAAATCAATATTATCTCATTTTGCCGATCAAGCCCTAGGCTAAAGGAGTATAATAAAGCCTCTGTGGGGCGGGGCCATAGTTCATGACGCAACCTGTGTCCGACAGAATCTTCCGCCACAAAAGAGCTGTGTCAAACTCGTCAGTTTTCTCTCATTTGTTAGAATACTAACCTTAAAAATATGTGGCACCTACCATAAATGTATTCAGTAAAATGTATACAGATATTACAGTTTAGTGCTTAGAATGCTGTCAGAAACCTTATCGCGGCAAGATAACAATAGTGAACTTATGTTTACAATAAATGTCAGAATTTAAAAATTACCGTGTGGCTCTGACACCTTCATCCAATTTGTCAACAGTTGGTTTCAAGAGGCCCATAAGACCCTCAACCAATGTATCTCTAATAGGATTATCACATAAATTTTCCGTATTTTCTTCGACTGATGTAGCGGTACTTTCCGTATCACACTCCATGTTTTTAAGTTTGCCGATAATGTTGCCATTAATAAACCCACCATGACATTTAAATTTATTCTATTATGCCTCATCGACAGCACTGACATTTGGGGACGACGTATTTATATTATGGCAGAATAGAAATTTGGAGATCATAGTTGCTCATAAATATTGAACTAGAGGTCTCAACCAAATTGTGGACGAAGGCCAGATCTAATGAGTTACATCAAAGCCCCCTATAACAACTAAATGCTAGCTAAATTGTTGTAAATTGTTAAAATGTGTAAATAAATAAGCAATTTAGGTTGAGTAGGGCAACATCTCTAACGCGACGGTGGCGTCCTCGGTAGCGTTCATACACGCAA
Source organism: Himalopsyche phryganea (assembly GCA_022494535.1). NCBI lineage: Eukaryota > Metazoa > Arthropoda > Insecta > Trichoptera > Rhyacophilidae > Himalopsyche > Himalopsyche phryganea. The sequence goes on from JAGVSL010000226.1 coordinate 13,590, forward strand.
ACACAATCATCTGACATTTTATTCGTATTCCCAGATATTTACCAATCGTGAAATTTTATCGTTTTGAAAAATACTTTTGCAATATCAGTACAGATGGCAAAAATAAATATTCTAGATAAATTATTATGCAGTTAGTCCTAAGTTACGTACAGCAAATAGATGGCAGGACAAGTAAATTAACATGGTGCCCACTAAAGAAAAAATGATTTCTTGCGTAGATAATATACTGTCCATCATAAAGTAATATACTATTAATACTGTCGATCACAATAATGGTGACGTTTAGAGATGATTTCCGTACCTATTTTTTTATGGTCCATAAGTTATAGGGAACGTGCGCACGAGAAGAAATCTTATACACAAATAATTTTATTTCTATGTGAAGAATATTTGACAATATAAATAAATAGAAAAAGTCTAAGAAAAAAATACAGAATGGCACAGAACCTTCCTACATAGCGATAAGTGAACAAATATACACGGCAATGTTAATTACTAAAAAAATGTTATTCTTTTTAAATGTTATTTTGTAACCATGTTCGCTCCCTGTGTGAAGCATATGCTCCACATAGGGAGGTAATCCAACAGAGGTTTTTGCTATTGCAAGAAATACTTGTTACCCTGTTGTTCAACCTCTCTTTTCGAAGAGAGTAGGGTAAAAGGATAAGGCTAGAAAAGGACAAATGGTTAACTAATCGCCACATCCAATTTTGGTTGAGTGGTGCGAAGGAATTATAGATGGTTCTATGACTTAACAACACATGACGAAACAGAACAGGAAAAAACAGAACGATTTGAAAATAATATTTTAATAAATATTGTACCAATGTTTTGTATTGTCGTTGTCTCTGATTTTACACAGCAATGGTTACCGTATAAGCAATGGCAATGCATATATTTTTATGTATTTATTATAATTTATTCAAAACAAAGGTACAATATTTATTAAAGTTATGTAATTTATAAAAACAAAAAAGTATAATAAACTCTAATATGCAATTAGAATAGTGTTTATTGTAGATATTAAACACAAATATTTGCAAATGACCTTACTGTTTTTTTTAAATATTTTAAAATTGGCTTAGAAAAAAATATCTGATTCGCCAAAAATTTTGAAAATCGGAAAATTATGCGAGATAAACTCGATGAGAAGTCATAAATTTACATTGAAAATATCTCGATTGGTGATCCAATTAAATATATTATTTATTTCTTATATGTTCAATAAATAATAGAAATGACAAACATATTGTTTTCAAATTATTCTGTTTTTTCATGTTCTGTTCTGTCGTTTCCTGTTCTGTTTGGTCAGTTTCTGTTTTGTCATGTTCTGTTTTTTCCTGTTCTGTTTAGTCCGGTTACCATTGTATACATCACAAACATCCATACATTCCAACAGATATCCATAAATTAATTGAAAAATGATGTCAACGACGTCAACCACGCAACTATACAGCCACGGACCCCGATAAAATCCACCCTAGCTCACTCTATTTTTGTATCAGTGAAATTACATTATGGTACGCTTATCTACTCTCCAATATGGATCTTGGTTTGACTCCAGGAAGTCTCTCGGCCATGATTATTTTAGGTCAAGTCGAAACGTCATAAATATTACATTATGCATAATATAAATCACACAGTATGTAAATCAATGAATATAACAGCTCACTAACAGCTCGCGTATAATTATGTCGAACCATTTTATTGTGGCCTTTACTTTTTTTTTTTTTTAAATAAAACACAATTTGTTTGTACTACTTCCACATATTTATAATGATCAGGACCGGTTTCGCTCATCACGAGCATTATCAACTGATGTCTTTCTACCAAGAATTGACAGTTAACACCTTAAAAGTGGCCTTTACTGTTTTATAATGTGAGATAACAAAACTATTTTATTGTGATCGTCCATTTATATGATATAAAGACTTAATTCATTGGACTTTATAAAATACGATAATTAATCAATGTCAAGGGGTAAGAGCTATTAATAATATTGATGATCCTAACGCATCCTTTGACGGGTTGGTCAGTGGCGTCACGTCCATGTCCTTTAGTTATATATGGGGCTAAGGAAAATGTACAATAAGTGACATTATGCCATATTGATAGCAGTCATAAGTTATTGAAACCTAAGGCTTTTCTCACAAGCGCTTTCACGAGGATTGGGAGTTAGTGTGCTTTAAAACGTGCGAGTGCGCGTAACGTTCTCATTTTGAAGCGAGTTCTTGTTTTACAGAACACTCACCACCCAATCGCTCGTGGAAGCGCCTAGATGTGAAGTCCTACTATGATAATAGGATACAATATCAAAGCATTTAGTTGTACAAAATTTTATTAGGTAGTTGATACCTATTTCGACTGAACGATGTCGTCAGGACTAGTGGCGTAGTATTATAATGGAGTTCTACCAAGTAAATACCAATTCAATTAATATCCTTCTATGGTTGTTAGATTCATTTCGAAAGAGCTACTGTCAAATCGAGCTTAAATTGAATACAACTATTCTCTATTTTTTTTATTAATAATTCTTCATCGACGTACATGTAAAGTAAGCTATCGTTGTCATAACAAATTTAAAAAATATATCTTTTATTTTAACCTTAATGGGCATTATCGTTAATGTGATCTTATGCCAAAATATTGATCGGCCCAGATGATCAGAATCAAAATATATACATTTCAAAATCCCCTCAACATTTCAAAGCTAACTCGACGAAGCTAAAGTGGGTTGGAGGATGGGTAGCAATAAAAACGTCACATTTATCCAGGCATTCCTGTACAAATATGTACATGTTTCTAAAAATCAATGTATATGACAGTTTTCATTCGGGGAGTCAGCATTCACGCCCTTGTCAGCGCAGCCGAATTGGAAGAATACCCAAGAGGCTGTATTCCAATGTAGTGCCTTATTTATTTTTTGTATTGAGATTTGTTTTACTTCTTACTAAAATGTTCATCGCACACCACTGCAAATACTTCTCATAGTACGCTGGATTTTTTATACCAATATCGTGCTTTGTAGAGCATTTGTAGAGACGAATTCAACGTCTTGTGAAAACGATGCCCTTTTTAGATCGTTGTATTAAATTTTATTATAGTCTTACATTAGTTTCACAGAACTGTGTGACGTACGGTAGTCAACTTTCTTAGGTACTCAAACTATTTACTTAAATATATTATTGTGTAGTTTATGTGACTATAAAATTAGAAGATTATGTATATATTAAATTGTTTTATTTTAGTAATGAATTATTCAATATAATATAATTTAGCAGAGGTGTGGAGTTGTCATAAAAAAGCGCAACTCTGACACTGACCAACAACCCGACTCCGACTCAGATTCCGAATAAAAATGTCTAATTTTGTCAGTTTTTTTTTCTACTATTTATGTGTAATTGGTCTATAAATTAAATACCAACCAATCAAGCCGGCAAAAAGCCAAATTTTTCTTATTATACCTATAATATATAGTATAACCGTACTCGTCATAAATGACGGTATTGAAATTGAAATACTGAATGTCTAAAGCAGCTAACGCGTCGGAACTGTGTGTGCATTGCATATCATTTTATTTCATATATACACCACGAACGCTTAGGTCATGATAAAATTTCATACCTACATGTGATATGTGATAATAATAAAACGTTTATAGACCGGTCTGGGTTATTATATATAAGATATTGCAGGACATGAAGATGTTATAACGCATAAATAAAAATGAAACAGGTACATTAATACACGCAGAAATACCAAAAATGCACTTGATAGAAAAAGCGGTTGAAGTCGCTCGTTTTTTATAACTCCGATTCCGGCCAAAACAGCCCGACTCCACGACTCTGCAGCCTTGTAATTTAGCGCAGGTTTGGTCACAATATATGTTTCTTAAAGCGAATTTCTGCTGAAACTGTTAGGTAAAATGGCGGTCGGCTATTAAAGAAAATACTCCAGAAAATGGGAAAGATAGAATCAGTGGTTTCTAAAATTGTTTGACCTAAATCCAACTTTTCAGATAGAAACATATTCACCCATCTCTCTAAGCCCTAGCAAATAAACATACTGCTGAAGCGACAAATTTGCGTCTTTTAAAGTACCTACTCATATTTCTGCGTAAGCCCTAATGCATAATATAAATAGGTGTTGCTATCAAAAAGATACATCGAAGTTTAAAATTGTGAAATTATTATTTATTAAAATCAACCAAAATTGTATTACCTTCGCTCATTTTTTTAATGCTTCCTTCACGAGCTTATTTTTTTTAGTGCAGGTCGGCGATATTGCCCGCTTTAGGGACTAGCGGGTTGAATAAATGATTTTTTTTATTCGTAATATAATATATATTATGCTATTACCTGGAGTAACGCATATTTACCTAATTATATTATAATATCGACTGTGGAAAGGAAAAAGCACGTAACCCATACACAAAAAATATAATAATAATTAGGTACGCTTATAGGTAGATTATTGGGTAAGCTCTTTCAATTAAGATTGATTATCAGAAGGATTATGTTGATTTTAAGCCCAGTTATTACTTTTTGCATGCAATGTCAATTTTAAATGATAATGAATTAAAATATAAACAACCGGCGAAAAGAAAATCAGAAATTAGGTAAACTTGAAGCATAATATTATTATATATTGACTGTGGAAAGGAAAAAAGACGTAATCAACACACAAAAAATGTTGTGCATAGCAACAAAAGCGTGTATTAAATTGTATACACTGTGATTATCGAAAAAAAATATTTTGAAAAGACGGATAAGCTCTTTTGCCTTTCTTAAGTCGATATATTACTGCAATACTGGAAGAATAAATTAATTATGGTATTTCGATATACACAAGATCGCAGACCTTAAAAACTTAGTTCATCAATGTTAGAATCTGGCAAACTTGATCGGATATTCGTGAAAATATGTTCGGCTCCAAAGAAGTATGCATTCTGATACCCAAAAACCGCTTCTTTATATTTTCAAAACCGGTATTTCGATATCGAAAAAACACTTGAATTGCCGGGATCCCGGTTTCGTTAATCCTTTGTTGTGCGATACCAATTGGGCGTTATTTTATATAAATAAAATAATACTAGATGACGGTATTGAGATTGAAATATCGAATGTCTAAAGTAGCTGTTCTTTAGTTTCCATACTGACTGACTGATTGTTTGTTTGCCTCGGGTTAGCGTCACGTCGGAACTGTGTGTATTGTTTATGTATATCGCGGACGGTTAGGTTATGAGAAAATTTCATACCAACATGAGTATGTGTTAATAATAAAACGTTTTCATCTACGCCTACAGACAGGACTGGGCTATTAGATATGATGATAATGAAACAACCAGACATACTAAAATGTGTCTAGTACGATTGCAGATCTATTCCATATGTCTTTACAGCGTGGAGACATGGTCTCTAAAAACAAAAGACAAAAAACGGCCAGACGAATTTGAAATGTGGCGCTGGAGAAGGATTCTCCGTATACCATGGACGGCCAAACGCACAAACGCATATATCCTGAACGAGCTACGAATCCAGGACAGACTCTCAGATTCCTTACTCGGCTTTTTGACCACACCGTCAGCAAGCCTACCGACTATCTTGAGAGGCTCGTCGTCACAGGAAAGGTCAAAAGCAGAAGGAGATGCGGAAGGGTCCCAACTAACTGGAGTGACCAAGAGAAGGACGCCACAAGTCTCTCCTTATCGATGGCCCTCAGAGCAGCGGAGTGCAGGAGCGAGTGTGAAGGAACTTCAAAGGAAATGAAGTTGTTGCGATAGGCGGAGATCACGACCCTAACACGTGAGGAATACGACTAAAGAAGAAGAAGAATAACACATTACCGGTATTGATCTATTCGTTCGGTAGGTAATGCAAACTTTATGTTCATAACAATATAATACTCTGATAAAGAATAACTTACTTAATACAGAAAATAAAATAAGGGCGTTCATTTTCGAATACCAAATAATGTATTTGTATTTATTTTTTAAAACGAATGAATTTTATATAATGCGTCGCTCAAAGTTATTGTGTGAGAGAGCTATTATTTGATTTGTCACGGTGACCATGATTTGTTTAGTATTGAAAAAAGCAGAAAAACACTTTTTTGTTGACTTCTACGTCGTCGCACCAAAAGCAAAAAGGCAAAAGTTTAAATGTTTTTACAGTGAAAAAAATCGTATGGAAGTTATCACGAGACTTATTACTCAAAGATTGAAACGATTTTTTTTATAATCTTTTAATTTTGAACTTTTAAGAGGTTTTATGTCTAATTGAACACAAAATTTCACATGATTTTAAATTTCTTCTTTCCCCCACAAAGGTTTATTACTTGAAAATCAAATTAAGTTTACTTAAATTCTTACATAGGTTTCAACTTTTAATATTTAAATATACATTTTGCCGTACACGAATTAAAGATTAGTTTACAAATACACGAGAAACCTTTTTTTCGTTTTTTAATTGCGATTTCATAGGTTTGGTATCGCAAATATACTTTTGCTTATCATGTAGAGAAAAAAATTACGAAGTAAAATGCATACATTACTCCGAACCGCCAAAATGTCACACGTGCTCTTTTGTTTTTTTGGTGACGATAGCATATTCTACTTAATTTTAGAAACTAATGTATGGGGCGGGGGGGGGGGGGGGAATGAACATAGTCAGATTCTGAGATATTGAGATGTATTAATGCAAAAAAATGTTCAATAATTTAGTTGAAAATTTTTGTTCAATTTATAAAATCTAGCAAACTAAAAGTTTCGGTCGCTTACGCGTATTCAGTATTAATATAAATATTATCTGTTTTTCGTCGCCGATTAGAGACTAGGTACTTTTAATTATTAAACAACTCTTATCTATATTCGTAAATTAAGTCCTAATATTGAGTGAGATTTTATTTAGCGTAAATGGTGGTCACCTCAATGGCGTGCCAAAGAACCACGTGCGGTAATACAATGACCGAACAATGTACTCCAAATAACATAACAATTAAACGTTGATTCACGTATGCCCAGGCTTTTTTTTATTATCTCAACATCCTTTTACTTTCTATGCGCACTATTTGAATACTGCGGGATTAATGAAACATCAAACAAACTCTCGATTATCAAACGCCGCAACATCCATTTTCAACATAAATTTGTCTACTCTACTAGAGCATGATTCGACGGTGTATTAGCCAATTGATGTAACCGTCAAAGTTAAAATTGTTCAGGAGAGAGTAAAAACTGTTTTTATCGAAAACATTATATGGTGAGTTGCGTTATGAATCTTCGAAATGCACTTCTGCAAATTCTCATGTTTGCAGATACGAGATTATACATAGGAAGTGTCGATATAATAGTCGCTTACATGGAATGGCCAGGTCAGAATTTTTAAACTTAAAACTAATGTAAAATGATGTTTCCCTTCCAAAAAGTGGTAATTTGGCCACCAACACCATTTGGCCGAGACCCGCTCTGTTGTCTTTAAAATGAGAGCCAATTATTAACTCATTTTCGTTATTAGAATTTCCCAATTTAACACAGCTTTGTGAATAGCAAGGAATAACAAGAACTGTACAACGAGTCATTTGTTTTCGAATTCGCACTCTCGAATATATGTAAGTCGGTTTCCATATCCGATTTTTATTTAGCGGAGAAGCTAAACAAGTAAAATATATGTCAGGGATTGAAGACGCTCTCATCGTTTGGTATAAATTCATAATAAATAGATACCAAAATAGGCTTGGCCATTTATGAATCTGATGACAGTTAGGAAAATATAACGTACATTAAAAATATCATTTTTAGTTTTACGTCACATATCTAATAGATATAAATTCTTGTAGAGATTTATTATGTTGTGGAGGTATATATATTTCATTATATGATACAGTATTTTAGAATCATCCCTTACTGTTGGAATGAAGGTGGATGGATTCTTATTGTATGCTATATTCAGGCATTTTTCAAACCCAACAGAATAATGTTGTCTATTGTGAGTTTGAATTCAACGATTTGAAACCCAGTAAGATACCATTGACAATAATAGACGACGAGAATGACGCATTAAAAAGATACATTTGTTATGTTTAATTTGACATAATTTATTTAGATATAAAAAAGGAGAGATACAAAAAGGTATGTTCTTGTAAAGCAAATGTCAAATTCCAACCATTAGTAAACAAATGTTGGCTTAAAACGATATGAACGATTTTCACTGCGGCGTTGTAATAATTCTGATCAAGGGTGGGCTGAAGGAGGCTCGCGGGAGCCCCTTATTAAATTAATAAAACACATTTTTCTCAGATCAAATTAGTACCTAACTGCAAATTCTGGAGATGATTTAAATGTATTATGAAACATAAAACTCGGCCTACGAAATTTTTAGTAAGATACATTTATTTTGGGTGCATAATAAAAGACACCTAGCCGTTTCTTTATCCAACAATGCTTAAAAGCGTTGATTTTTTATATATATTGCTTCCAGATGTTCTTAGATGTTCAACGCAACATTTTTGCGAACGCTGCTCTGAACGATTATCCTTCATATGTCACACGTGCACATTTTTCCCTTTACTGTAATTGTGCACAGTTACTAATATTTATTACTTTGTACCATCATTTACTTTCAGTTTCAATCAGGTTCTTTCGTTTGCTCAATTGTCTCAGTTTGCTGTGAATGGCGCGTGTTTCATTTTATTTTTTTAACCGTATCCGCTCTGTATTTAGAGCATATGGCCGTCACACGGTTCCTCGAAGAGGCTCTGTCCCTCGAAAGTCTTCTTCCTCCGCCAAGTACATCTTATGGATGGTTATCAGCGGCCTTCCAGGGCGACGAAATCCATCCGGTTGGTAGAAGGGACAGACAGGATTCAGGCTCCCCTGGGGCATACACAGCACATGTCGCTTCTTGTTTTATACTAACATTATATTTATCATCTTATCTTATCTAACATTTATTTACAATAACTTCTAGCCCTTGTTTTATTTTATCAATTTATGTTCGTATATAAATAAGTATATTTGTCGGTTATTCTTATTAATTATTTTAAGGTATATTGCGAGTTATTTAATTTAATAATTGTACGAGAGTGATAAAAAAATCCTTTCCTTCCACGAAACACCGAGAATAGCGAGCCCTTTGTTAATGTATTGGCAGTCCACCGCTGATTCAGGCTACATAGTTAATATATTTTAATATAATATCAGAACACAGCTTACATTACCTACTTGAGAAAAAACTCCATCACTAAAACTCGTATTTTATAAATATGTATTATATGACACAAGCGAATGAATGTGGCATAATATTGAAATATTTTTAGTTAGTTTCGGAGTTATTGTTACTATTGTCAAATTCAATTTAAATATTAATTTATACAGTCTAAGTGTGACGGTGATCTACCCACTGTAATCACTATGTATTATAATATTAATGTTATATTAAATTTGAATTATTGATATTTTGTTAATTTCCATGTATCTTGTCACTAACGAAAAATGAAATTTGAAAAAAATGAAATGGAAAACAGGAATTCGTACAAGAAGACTGGTGGGGGACAGAGAATCTTGGAGGAACAGTGTGATGGCCATATAGCTCCGAGTAGGAAGCGGATATGGTTAAAAATACTATTTTATTTTGTTTAATAGTTTGTTCCGGCCTTAAGGCATAATGAAAATTTAGCCCAAGAACTATAGAAGGTTTCCTATGATATTTGATTTTGATTTTCCATTTCCTTTAGTTTTGTCATCGCTATTTTTTCATATTTTCCTTTTGAGAATTCATGCATATAAATCATGCCTAGGTTACCAACAACCCTTAGTCTACCAAAGCATGTTTACATTAATAATTTCATTTCTACCTACACGAATTGAATTGACTGGTACGCACGATGGGGTTTGTTGTACCCTCGGAGTAAAATTATCTTTGGTTGTTGCTATTAAAGGTATTTTAAAGATGCGCAGTCACATTCAGGGGGGTGAACAACCTTCCCTTAACACTTTAAAAGCTGTATATTAACTTATAAAAGTTGTATACTGCAAAACTGTTTATCTTAAGAATACATAACGAAAAAATACTTTATATTTTTCGTCAGTTAAACAAAAACGGGGGCTTTTTCATAGTAAAACAAGAATATATCGATATATAATTTAAAACATCGACTGAGGGTGCTTGATGGAATTTCAATATTCTATTGCAAAAATTCTCTATGCAAATTACTTATTAACAATAAAAATAGAGTCCACTTTTAAGAACAAATCTGGTATTTATAAATTACAATGCAGTGATTGCTAACATTTCTATGTGGAGTAAAACCACACGTACATTGGATATAAGAGTATCAGAACATTTAGCTGCCTTTAGATTAAAAAAGAAAAATTCGACATTCGCAAATCACTTGCTAATGGAGAACCATACGTTTAATGCGGATGATGGGGTTAAACTGTTGCATCAAAACATGGAGGATCATAAATTATTTTATCAAGAAATTTTGGAAATCAACAGAGCCCAGTTAAATTCCTTGCCAATTCTGAATGAGCAGCTGAACCTTCCTAATTCTCCGTTACTGTATCCTATACGTTGAAACACCTAACAGATGTCACTAAATGTGGAATAATTGTATATATTTACCCTTTCGTCGAATTGCATCCCGTCGAAACCCACAATGCTATTATAATTGTAAAATCACTGGTAATTCTAAAAGAAGTTGGAAAGCGGCAATTCGCCACTCTGTTAATATGTTGTTTACAAAATAAGAATTATGGCGATTCTCGAAATGTTAACTCAAGTATCACTGTAGCTCCCAGACGTATAATATTTTACCTCGTAAATAATATTTGTCGTATTTGTATCTTCTATATAAACGTTAGACACTGTTTACTGTTCGAGTCAGTTCGAGTCCATTCGTGTGCTCGAATGCCTGAATGGTGACAAAATACATGGAAGTGTACAAAATCTCAATAATCCAAATTTGATATCGATATATTATTGGATGAAACCAAAATCATAATATCTCAAATTGGTATCCAAATGTATGGATATACCTGATTTATCTGATATTTTCATCCTCTCCTATCCTACGTCATCCTGTAAAAAGGAACTTTAGGGAGTGATAAGGTAAAAGTTAACTATATTCTTGTCAAATGCTTAGTTTTGAAACACTACATATTCTAAGCGAGAGAAATTGTTTTATTCTGCTCAGTGAAAATGAAGAGTTCATTTATACGAACAAAACAGTGGATTTATTTTTAAACCAATTCCATCTTAAAATGTTAAACCATAAACCTATAGTGCACAAGAAATCTGAAAGGTATTGTGTGTAGATCAGTGGTTCTCACGGACCTCCCAGGAGTCCTTGTGACTGCTTAGGGGATCTGTAGCAAATTAAAAATAATTTGGGGGTACGTGGACAACGTCGGGTGTCCGAGAAAGGATTAATATAAAAAATATTTGTAACACTTTTTCATTATTATGAAAGTTGAAATAAATAGCAATAAATACATTGGTAACGATTTGTTTGGTGTTGTACCCTTTTGCGAGCAGAACCATAAACTCGGATACGCTTTTTGTATACTACACAGAGCATGTCAGTTTATTATTATGCATGGATCTCGTGATCCTAGAGCAGTGTATGGATCCCGTGATCCATAATTCTAGAGTCGGACCTTAGAGTCGGCGTGCAAAGTTATGCGGCGTGTACTCAGTGCTACTGGTCCACCCTCAACAAAGAAAATATCGTCGTTGTTCTGGAAGAAGACAGTAACTGAAAAATACTAGTTTTGAGTAATTGGACTTTGAAGTTTGTCAAATGTTTGAAATGATATATGTTTTCCATTTTGTGTTTGTACCAAACTATTTTTAAGTAAAAGCGTAATTTATAAAAATAAGTGTCCTTTTCGATACGGTAGAGTTTGAAATAAGAAACATTTTGGTATAACTAACTCAATATTTCATTTTTTCGATTTAGTGTTTTCTTCCAAAACAGTGACAATATATGGTTAAAAATGAAAAAAAAAAAAATTTCGACGCGTGTCTCGTGTAATATCAATGTCCCTGAATTTCAATTATTCGAATTCAATAAAAATATATTAATACCTTATTTTTATTTTAGTTACATAATGAAGCTGGCCCCCAGGTAGCACTGAAAAATATTTACTGATCCGCACACCGAAAAAGTCTGAGTTGCACTGCTCTAGCATTCGCTGCAACGCCTGTGAATAAAATTTAAGATGCTGCAATGATTTGTTAATTTTGCAAGATGCTCTTTTTCTTATTTAAAGAATTGTTAAAATAAATAATATATTCAGTCCTCAAGAGGTTAGCGGTAGTTCGGTTTGTTAGTACACATGTATAGAGCCAAGGATAAAGGTATATTTGTTGTAATAATCAAGACGAATCGGTCTTTATTGGCTCAACGGATCTGACCACCTATTTGTAACTCTTTAACATCTCTATAGTTTCACGATTTGAAAATTTGTTTCATCATTGCTCTAAATAAAAAAGAATTTAGACTAAGTTAATCATTGAAGAAAATACTCGATTTATATTTAGTACCATCATTGTCATCAGGTGTTTTTTTTTAACATATTATTATGTAAGTTTAACCAATATTATGGAGCTTACTGTCAATATTTGGTGGAAAGGTAATTATATTTTAAAAATAAAACACAATTCGTTTGAACTACTTCTAAAGGTTTATAATGATCAGGACCGGTTTTGCTCATCACAAGTATTATCAACTGATAAAAATATAATCATAACAGAGCTATTAATATAAAATTGAATTTTAACAATTAAAAGCCATTAAAAACGGTTGATCCATGAACTAAGACAAGAATTTACAGGTAATTAAACAAATTATAAATATAAACGAAATTAAATAGCCTACATTAAAAAAATGTTACGGTCCTCTTACAAATCAATAATACTATTCTGAAATAATAAATAAAGCTACATTAAAAATCCATTAACTGAAAAAAATTATGATGACTTTAACTAAAGCGTAAATATTCATTAAAGGAAAATAGCAGATTGGGAAATTTTAAAAAGAAATTAGTGAACCATTAAAAATAGTGGAATTGAGTGACTGTATTTTTATCAGTTGATAATGCTCGTAATGAGTGAAACCGGTCCTGATCATTATAAACATGTGGGAGTGAAAATGAAAAACATGAAGATTAATATTTCGTAAGCTCCGAGTGAAAAGCTTGTAACTCCATAAGCTACTACTATTCACGAGAGTATAATAAACTAATGTCTTTATCAATTGAATTTGTGCGTAATGATAATGACAAAGTAGTTTTAAAGTTGTGTTATTCTGTGTCAAAGATAATAATTATTGCAAAATGTTGTTCAATTACATTTGTATAGCGAAGTGTCGTTTTTGCGAATAAATACTTTTTCAAATTAATTAATTAGGCTTTTATATAATACTTATAACAGAAATAACATTCAGTGGCATTTAAATTTCGTTTTCGGTATGTAGGTAATTTTTATTTAACTCTAGGCCAGCGGCTCTCAACCAGTGGGGAATTCCTCCAGGGGGTAAATCTTAGAGTTCCAAGGGGGAATTGCTGCTGTTTATTAAAAATGTTCAATATAACATATGCTCATAACTGTAAAGCACCTTTTGAGTTAATAAGACTATCTTTGTACTATATTCTGGATTCTGAACATTGGTGAATGGGGGAATGGAGCAAAAAAGGTTGGCAACCCCTGCTCATTAGTCTAGAGATTACACAACTTTTTTATTGTTCTTACTGCAATTAAACGCGTTTTTATCCAATTAATGTTTAGTTACCTAAACCATACTTACTCCCTCAGTTATAACAACATGACAAATAGATTATTTTTCATATTTTTCATAAGAGCTCAAACTATTATATCATACATAGAAAATCAATTGCCAGAAATGTTCAAGTGATTAGAGACCTATAAAATTTGAAGATGAAAAAACTGTCATTACCATCGATTTAAAATCGCTAAGCCGTGACAGAAGCCAATTCTACTTGATGAATAGATTCTGGTACATACAAAGTAAGTGAGCATATTCAACCTTTTTATTTATTGGGCATATCAAAGGCGTCGAGTTCGTTTAATTTAGTTTCCTGTACCAACCGATCATCTTGGTGGGCCATAATTTTAATCTTAATGTTTATTTAACGAGTCGGTGACTCCTTTTCTTGATTAACGAGCCACTGAACTTTCATATTATGATAGTTACATATTCTTCAAGGTACATTTATCTTAATTACACGATGAATCAATTACGATGAGTTCCTTCTATAGTACATTTTCAGTGACACGTCTTTTACGTTGTTTGAAATCATATCAATGTGCTTACCTGTCATGCTGTTTATTAAGGAGATGAGAAATGCTGCATCTTTTATGTCAAGTACATGCTGTCAATAATAAAAACAAGTATCAACTATTCACTTAACTATTTTTATCGTATTATAACGGAGATCCACCAAGTAAATGCTAATTTAGCACAGTAAGTTTGCTAGAATTTTGAAAGCCTGTCATATAACATAAGTTGATTTAAGTATTTATTGATTATAATACTAAAATACTACACAAACTACAGTCAAGCTTCGATTTAACGTGCACCGAATTCACGTTTTCCAGTTATTTGAGTGTAATTTTTGTAGTCCTGGTTCATCTAATTACGTTGAATGTCTACTTTTATATAAATATGTATATATTTCCCGCAATTCACGGCTGTGATATTCAATTTTCTTAAAATTACGTATCGACATCTTAAGATAAATAATTGACGGCCTTTAAATCATCTTAGTCGGCGTCCGTGGCGCAGTTGGTAACGTTGTTGGCTATGGTTACGGATGTCTCGGGTTCAATTCCCGGTGCGGACAGTTTCATAAATTGATATTTCTAATTGTTTGTGATGTCTAAAACCCCCTCCCATCCATCCAATCCTCAAAAACGGGGCGTAGCGAAAGTGATTAGCTGACCACTAGTCCTGTTCCAGCCCTATCCTTCTATCCTTACTGGAGGGAAACCGAAAAAGGGAGGTTGAGCAAATGAGTAACATGCAGTTCTCGTAGATACTTCCATTAGGAGGCGATATGCTCCACGTTGGGAGCGGACATAGTAAAAAGCTTTTTTATTAGCATCGATGACGTGCATTGTATACGATCAAACCTTCAAATTAATTTATTATTTCAAAAGAGTTTTATGTCCACAAAAGTATGAATTAAACCTATTTGCGTGGCTCCTTAAATAAAAAAGAACTATACCCCCAATCTACGTTTTCCCTTTATTTACATAGTTTTTCGTCGATCCTTTTAAACACCTAACACGAGAAATTCACTGTACGTTTGCTGTACATAATATTATAGCGGATAGTAAATCACATACCCAAGACTTTCTAATGAAAGCAAAAGAAATCTAATTGACATTAAAATCGAGTACATCAATTTGGGTAAGTTTTCCCATTCGTCTAAATTTGACCCACTACATGGAAAAAGGTGCTGTTATAATACCATGACAATACTAATGCCATATGAATATTTTTTAGTTAAGAAAGGGTATTGGGCAGCACCTGGTGGTAAAAATATGAATTAATGTGCAACATAATTGGTTTTATTGTTGAATTTGTAAGCTGTCAGCTTGGAATGATAAAACACAACTTAAGAAATTCTTCATTTTAGTTACAGATTAGTATACAAATTGAAAAATATTCAATTTGTATACTAATCTGTAACTAAAATGCTGTATATTTTTTCCTATCTCAATTATGTACAGAATATATGAAAGCATAAAGAAAAGTTGCCAAGACTTTAAAATCACTGAATTTATAGTAATTACAGTGATCATTTGTATCGTGGGTTAAGGTTACCCGATTTGAATGCAAACTTTGGCCCACCTTGTTTTATCTATATTTATATATGAATTATAATAATAAATCTATTTATGTGTATTACTTTGCATATTAGTACATTTCTATGTATATGTAGAACAATACCACACATAAATGCAATAGATAACCATATATATACAAAAACCCTCAGCACTGGGCCAAAGTTACCCAGATTGACCGTATTCATTATTATTTAATGTGGAAACCTATGAATTTATTTAATAATTGATATTGTAATACGCATCGTTTGATTAATATGTATATAATTTTGACGTTTATGAATACGGTAACATTGTGTCTACTGTAATACATGTTTTCCTTTATCATGACATCCTGAAGTTTAATTCTTGCCTGTCATTTTCGGAGAAATGTTACTTTGAATCCGATAGACTCAATTATTAGCCGTCTGCAAGTCACTAAAACAACTCTATCTTCTAGAATTGAATTAGTGTTTTAAAGTCCATAGCAAACGGCAATCATTCAATTACTATCAAATTGTTATGGATTTAAGGAATATAATTTTAGTGACCGACGATCAGATACTAAGAATTTCCTTGACTTTAAGAAACCAAACAATAATCAAAAAGGAAAGTACATACATTACCTCCATTAACTAAATAATAATAATAATCATAATAATAAATTATTACATACTGCATTGTCAATTACTTACAATAAATATACACACATATTTTTTAAATCGTAATTGTTTCTCTCTGCTTAGTCTAAGCGGGTCTAAGCTTAATAAGCTGAATTTGTACAATTCAATTGTTATAAATCTTATTAGATTACCAGAAATCGTTTACTGTCATTTTTTATAGGTGTTGCAATGCAAAAAAAATTTTCCCTAATTTTTTTAAAAGATCTATTTTACTATATTGATTGAATGCAATGTTGAATGTGTTAATACTAAAATCACGTCTCATCTTTTTTCCTTTTTGTTGATTTAATTTAAAGATTAAATTTAAAGAAAATTTAAAATATTTTTGTTGGGCCAATAACACGTTTAATGCGTTACAAGTGCTATGACCAATATCAGTTTCATTTGGCATTTTTATTTCAATTAAAAAATGTAACCTAATTTAGATGTAAAGATTTTGTGACGAAATGTGCCAATGGGGAAGTTAATATATATACCGAAAATCTTCTAACGTCATTTATGAATGGTCCGACTTTTGCCACCTGTCATCATTCCATCTGTTTGTGTTGAACAATGCGTTACAGACAGAAAAATATAAAATAAGAGTTGGCCTGGACAACGCTAATATCATCAAGATTTTTTCAATTTAAATTTGAAAACTTGGATATAGGTGTTTGTATTGTCTCTTCTCCTCGAGTTGATCTCGAGTGACTTATCCATATCATGTGACTGAAAAGTTTGAAAATATTTGACGTAATGGCAATTGTAAGCTGCAATGCAAAATATTTTTTTAAATTATTTAAATTATATTGTATTCTTAGAAAAGCATCGATTATTTTGTTTAAAAGATTTCGACAATCTTTTTTAAATCGTGTATATAAATAAAAATAGTATAATAAATATATAGCCATAAAAAAGGCAAATCACGATATTTGAAATCCGCGAGATGAATTGCTATAATATTCTTTGATGAATAGATCTCGAATAAGGTCCAATTAAAAAAAAACTGATAACAATCATTAATTTAAAGTTTTGTTTAAAAGCTATTTTTGCCTACTCACTGCGTTAGTTGATAATTAACAGGCAACAGTGAGGGGGTTACACATTATCTAATAATTCAACCAATAAGTCAAAGAATTAAGTCATTAAAACAATTGAACGTCAAACAAGTGTCATCGAAACAAAAAAACGATCTGTGACATTTACGATTTAAATTAATTAAAAAGAACTTTTTTCCTTAACGCTCAATTCCTTGGTTTCTTAGAAGAATTAAAAAATACCTTTTAACATTAATTGAATGACTATTGATATATATTTAACGTTCTTAATGTTGTATATTAATTTGATCAATTGTTTGAAAAAGCAGTTAATTACCAAATAATTAAGAGAGTGTTATTTAATCGAAATTATTGTTTTATCATCGTTCTTTGTTCAAAGGGGGATCTTTAGTAAATTGCCTGGATACAATCAAAATGATTTCCGTGACCAAATGGGCTGTAGGTGGTACGGAATGGAGTGGCGTATGGAGACTGTTGCGGTGACAAAGGGATCGTATCCTAGTAAGGGCAGTTTCAATAATATATTTTTCAGTCGATTCATCTTAGATGTCTAAACTTCATTCGACTCATCTGGAGAGCGATTAGCCAATCACTGGTTCTGCGCTAGTCCTATTCCTATTCTTTTAACCTTACCTTTACAGAAAATGAGCGGTTGAGTGACTGAATAACCAGCAGTTTTCTTAGAAAAATTCTCTTGACATAAGTTTCATTAGGAGTCCATATGCTCTACATTAGTAGCGGACGTGGTACCGAAAAAACTGTTGTATAGGTCAATAATCCATAAAAGTAGCTAAGTTGACCGAATATCCACATATGGCATTAAAATCTGGTGTAGATCATAATAATATCAGTATTTTATAATTTTCGTAAAACTGAATACTTTGTATGTTTACCTTATTATATTGGAGTTCTACCAATTCAACCAATATGTAATACACTTCTTTTGTCAAAAAAATGCTTCATCCTTCTACCCTACAGTGACACTTTTATGTTTCTTAGAAAACAGAAGGAAAGCAATTCATTTTACACTAAGGCCGAGCAATATTGAAGAAAATTTTAGTTACTATTTCTGTGGCAGGAGTGAATGGCAGTTTTTCGTTTTACTACTGATTGATAGAAAGAAGGCTTTCAACATGTTTCTGTGTAAGCCCATACGATAAATGCTGTTAAGAAAGTGTTGTATTAAAAATTGACATACGTATATAACACTTATATTGGCATTCTCACATAGGTCACACTTATATGGTATTGTCAATTTTTAATACAACTGGATGACTAACGTTGCCAGTAACCGCTTGAATTTAAAAGCAAAGCTTACTTTAAAGCAAAATGACATTCACCATAAAAACCTTTGCTTTTATGAATGTGTTATAAATAATTGCACTTTGTGTTAGACAGTATTCACTTTGGTACACTTGAACTTTTATTTAGATAGTTTGCACTTTGGATTAGATAGTATTAACTTAGTACACTCAAACTTTGATTTTAATAGTTTCCACTTCGTCACAGATTCTTTTGAAAAATTGAGTTAAGTTGTAGTAGTTTATGTTAGGGTTGGTCTGGTTTTGTTTGTGTAATGTATTCTAATGCGTGGAGCGAAGACAATATAGGCAGCCTAACATAGGGTAAAGTTGCGACAATTATTTTCATTTCATTACAGTTTCGTGCAACTATCGGATTTCAAAGTGTGAGTATTTATATTGAGTGATAACTATTTTATCTATATGAAGTGTAATGTATTTCTTCAATGTTAAAATATATTTTATTGTGTGGGACCACTTTATTTTTAGTGAAAGAATTTGTTTTTTGTGGAATGTATTTGTTAAAAGTTAAAACTATTTTTATGAAAGTGAATATGATCTAAACAAAACTGCATTTAATTGTAAGCCTTTATGAATTGTGTAGTTGTTCACTTTGGCCATAGACTTTTTCCTATCAATAGATATCATTGCCACAGAGACTTGAGCGTTGCTCTTCTCCACAGATGACTAATAAAGCCCAGAGGTCATGACGCTGGTGTGAATTTTCTCAGTACATATCACTTATAAGGAAGATTAATTGGTAACATTACATGCATACTAATGTGCCTTCGATATACAACGCCGTATTAAAGAATATGTAAGTTTGGAAATGTTTTGATTTTTCTTTGTTGCACTCGCCTCGTGTCAAATGTTGCCGATACAAAGCATTTCGGGCATTTTGATAAATTGCCTATTTTGACAGGTGACATTTGGGAATAATAATATTATGAAGGGACGCAGGGTAATGTTAGAAAATCACGTTTCATTATGGCGGCACGTTACTTATATTACGCACATGTATGTGCATTGTATCTTCGTCTATCTTTCGATCGTTGATATTAAACGGAAAGCATTTACACTCAACTCCATGGGAAACTTACCTGCAGTTGATTTGCTATCGAGAGTGATGGTATAAGGCATCACTAACATAATATCCAACGTGAAGTATGATACAATACACTGATGTAATCGATCTTTTTCTTTACCATAATTCGACTGCGTTATGCCAATTATTGATGTAGCGTTAAAAAAAATACGAAAATAAGCTAATGATTGGACTTCATTTTAAAGACGATGATGTAAATTAGAAAAATAAATTGACCACTTGAAGGGAAACATCGTTTTACATTGGTTTTAGGTTTAAAAACTCTAACCCGGCGACTTGATTAAAACCACTATTATATCGAAAATCCGTTCGTATAATCCCTTATCTGCAAACATGAGAATTTACAGGAGTGCATTTCAAAGATTCATAACGCAACTCACCGAATAACCTTTACGATAAAAACAGTTTTTACTCTCTCCTGAAGATTTTCAATTTTAAGGGTTACATCAATTGGCTAAAACACCGTTGAATTATGATATATGCCTCTGATGATTTCTCCTTCTCACCCACCCTACCCAAAAAACGTCAGAGATAATGATACGCTAATTACCAATAATTTCCTATCCCTTGAGTGAATAACTTACACTAATCGTTTTCACCCTGCGTGTGTGTGTGTTTTCAATCTACATCGGAAGACATGCTAAAATCTATGAATAAAAAAATTGGAGTGTCTCAACACTTTAATCTATCATCATTTGTAGATGAATTATTCACTATTTGTTCCACCATGCTTAACCACCTCAAAGCCTCTACTGTAAATAAATGCATCCCCATTTTTCATTAATCTATGTATGAATGTGAGAATTTAATTGAGGATACGTCGACAAGGATTAAAACCGACGGCCGTTTTGTCAGTGAGCAACTGCATTTATCCTTTCAGAAGGGTGCACACACGTCACGCACAGGGCGGCACAGCTCTTGCTATAATTATTATGGTTGTCGGAGTCAAGGTGTTTGTATTGGGTTACCAAAAGGTGCGTGTACATTGTGACAATTACTTGCAGCACGAAAAC
The DNA here is from genome assembly GCA_022494535.1 of Himalopsyche phryganea. Taxonomy (NCBI): domain Eukaryota; kingdom Metazoa; phylum Arthropoda; class Insecta; order Trichoptera; family Rhyacophilidae; genus Himalopsyche; species Himalopsyche phryganea. The sequence goes on from JAGVSL010000226.1 coordinate 34,577, forward strand.
AAACACATTCATAGTTTTTATTTTAGCAGAATTATTGTTTATTATTCAGTGGTATGCTCTAATCTCTAATCCACACATATTTTTCAACGATGTATGAATTTGCATCCAATAAAATGTGTTTATGTAATGTTTTTTACCAATCGATTGGGAATAATACAGCGGATTATCAAACTACGGCTCGCGTTTCATATGTAAATTTTAATGAGAAAAAAAATCAATCACGAATCATACTGCTGAATAAACGATGAGGAGTTGGAGTGTGTCTAAAATTAAAAAATACCTTATAAACCAAATAACTTTTAAAAGAAATACAAGAACATTGTTTACATAAGTTTTTAAGACTGGTTGAGCATTATGTGTTATTTATTTTCTGTGATACTATAGTATATTATACTATAATAACGTTAAAACTTTAGAGAATGGAAAGGATAATATACAATTATATTTATTTTTTTAAGATACTCTCTCCATATAATTTAATATATAATAAGCAATACATATTGTTTACGTTTTATCATTTCACATAAATCGACACAACAGCATTCATTTATTTATTGCCTTCGAAAGAATCTGTATGGTTACACTATTCATATTATACTTGTTTGGACTAAGAACTTCACGACCCCTGTCTTTTTCTCACCTACTCAGTGAAGAGATTCTGTTCAACTGACTTATTTATTTTCAATTCATTTATTTCATTAAAATAATATATTAAGCGATTGAATTGACATTTACATAGTACAGCTCCAGCATAAAAAAGTAAATATAGCAAAGTATTTAGCTCCGCAATTCTTGCTATTTTAATGTTGTTAAAAGTGTGCAGGTTTCAAAACTGAAATTCTTATCATCAAACTGAAATATTGTATTTAGTAAACATGGTAATTAATGATAAGTTATTGAAATCATCGCTTATTCATTACTTCACTATTATCTTATGTGAATCTAATCAAACGATTTCATCAAAAAAAAAAACTTAATTTTCTGTTTAATATATAATGTTTTAGAAGCGCTGTTGTATTCGAACAGTTATATTCAAGTAACTTGAATCAAGTTTATTGTTCAAAACGGTCTTATTCAAGCCGGTGGTTTAAAAACTTGAGCTGCATCAGTCAACAGATCGAGGTGTGATCATAACACCTGACAGAACTTAAGCCATAAATCATGTGTCCCGCCTTAGCCACTCTATGCTTAAATAATTATTACGTGTTTACACTGTTGCCAGGGCTGCAGACGCGTCTCACGGTTGAAATTACTGCACGTCAGGTGTACGGCGCCCTTTATAACTGAACTTACCAAAGCAATAATAATTGATCTAACATTATAATAGGTAATGCATGATTTTGGGATCCACTTGTGATGGAATTCGATGAATGATTTATCCGTGTTTCGTCTTCACTGTATTTAGTATGAACAGCGTAAGTTGGCCCACAGAAATAGAGCTAGACAAAACATAGCTTAATGTGTGAGAGAAAGGCCTTTCCAAGGCTTTGCAAGATCTCCGGATATTTTGTTTATGGCTAGAAAAAAAATGGATTTTTGTTCATTACGTCCGCTCCCAATGTGGAGGATATGGACTACTAATAGAGAAAACTATCAGTTTTGGGATAGGAAACAATTACCATTTAGCTAATCGCTATCGTTTTGTCCTGTTTTTAAGATAATATGGGAAGACGGAATGTAAACGTCACATAAATCCATGTCTTTTAAGGCAAACCCTTACATCGATTCAAAGATTAATTCATCTAATTGTCCGTACGGAGATTCGAACCGTTAGACACAGAAACCGAATATTATGATGAACGCTTAGGAGCGTTGACAACTCGCCTACAGGACCTTAAATGTGAGCATGTAGTGTGAAAATACAAATTTTGTCTCGTATTTTTTCAGTGACTCAACTAACGCCGCTCGATCTCTACGACCCTCGACTACCACTATATTTCAGAATATTCGTTATCAGGCACTCATTCTTGTACCCGCACCCGCTGCGGATGTACAGTTTATTATTCTGTGATTATTCTGAAACGCAATAATGTTGAGCGCTTTCAAGTACATAATCGCAAGAACAATAATTTTAAAAATAAATACAAATAGATGTTACGGCAAATGCTGTTCAAAAAATACTACTGAATAATCGCAAAGTTTCTACTTATCAATGGTCGTGTTGTCTATTGATTGCCAATAGGTTGGGTATTATAAACTGTTTGCTGAGTCAGAATTCTGTACATTTAAACTTTATACGAACTCTAAGTTGTGAATAGATGTTTTTTTTTCTAAATAATTATGGCTACCAATCTGAAAACGATTTCTTCATATAACCCTTTCAGAATCAAAATCATTCGATGCCAAATTGTTGCACATTCTAAAATGTATATTCTAAAGCTATTTAATTTGTCATTACTTCGGCTCGTGAGCGCTGCGTTCCATTTTCGAAAAGCGCAAATGTTGAAATGGCGGATTGCATCCAGCTGTTTTAACGTCATGTGTCAAAACTGACAGTTGTGTTGACAGCTGATGACGTGTTGTGGCGGACAAATGGTCATATCATTACCCGCCCGCACATCGCAATGAGATTAGCGCCGCTGTTGCGTGAAAAAAACAGCATTGAGATTGACAACCGAGAATGCCACACAAAGAAAACGATTAAGATTTAAAAAAAAACATCTTACAAACATTGATTAATCAAATTAAACTATACCAACATATTGTATGCTTACATTGCTAACCAAAGAAGAGTATTTGCTTAGTTATATATTATTTATAGTTGTAATTAGCTTTATTCAACTTGGCTTGTATTGGTTGTTATTCTTCTTTTCTGGTGCTACAGTCTGAGGTGAACGATGGCTGCCTCAATCAGCCTCTTCGACTCCACTCGTTCGGCCACCTTCCCACGGCAATCGCTGACCCCAGAACTTGTAAGTATTGTGAACAAGACACCCCACATTTTAGGATAGTATAGAATGGATTTGAAGGAAGATATGGAAATATCACATGCAGCCATGTCTTTTTGATACAGACAGGGGTGTGGAGTCGTCCAAAAAAACGCGACTCTAATTCCTACATTGATCAACAACCCGACTCCGACTCCGATTACGATTAAAAAAGTGCAATTTTGTCAAGTTTTTTTCCTACCTTTAATATTTATCTGTAATTGGTCTTCAAAATAAACACTAAGCAACCAATCCAGCAAATAGCCGAATTTATCATATTATGCATATAATATACACATATATATGTATATTGCACAACACGAAGATGTAGACATAAATAAAAATGAAACAAGTACATTAATACACGCAGAACTGCAGAAATGCACATTATAGAAAAAGTAGTTGGAGTCGTTCTGTTTTTACAACTTCGACTCTGGCCAAAACAGCGCGACTCCACGACTCCACGACGGATACAGATTTATAAATCGATTACAAAATCAATATGTAAATGCTTCATTTGAGGACAAAATACCAAGATCATAGGCAAATCTGTAGACCCAACACATATTATAATTTGTTCTTGTAATGTTATTTTATTATATAAATATGAAGTCATTCAATGGAATTTATATTACAGTTCTACATATTATACCCACTTGGTTCGCTTGTGAAATTCCACCTGTTTTATGACCAATACTTTTACGCAGAATTATATTTCAGGTCTTTTTATGGATAAAGATAATTGAATAATTTGTGAGGACGCGTAGGATTTCAATAGTGAAAAAATATAATCTAACTTGACTTTCAATTGGACAGGCAATAAATTTTGTGGACATAGGCCATTGTGTAGCAAGTAGTGGGCATGGAAAATAAACTGGTGTGCTGAATTTGCACGCAACGAAGCTTACTGGGTTGGCTATGTTTTTTGTAAGCTGGTATAATGTATTTATGTATAAAATATTGTATACTGAAGAATTATTCCACAGAAAGTATTAACATCGCGTTACATGACTGACTCAACGTAATATTAAAGCTATCTCCCGATCCTTTCCTAGCTATATCTTTCTACATTTTTTTATTCTGATGTTTTCATAAAACAACTCTGAAGTTCATATACTACACCAGTGCTCCGCAACCGGTGTTCCGCGAGACGATTTTAGGTGTGACGTGGGGTAATGCGTCCGCAAACAGAAAACTGTCAAAATTTACTTATAATAGTTACAATCTATAAAATATGGATAAAGAAATGAGCAATGTCACATAATATCATACCTAATATTATTGAAATCAGCAAAACTCGATAAGCTCAGGTGATATATAATTATTTTTTATATGTAGTCTAGCTTAGTTATTTTTTTAGTCACAGCTCTTATCAATGATTTTTATGTGCAATTTACAAAAAATACGTATTTTTTGGTTGTTTTTATTTTCTTCAAATCATTGGCTTCAAATCAAAATAATTTCCATCACCTCGAAAAGATTAATAACCAACCTACAAGTTTTAAAATGGTTTAATTGGTTACAGTTTTTAAGAAATGCCATCTATTTAAATTCGTGAAATAAAAAAAAAATAAATTCTGTTTATGAAAATTACATACCTATTTGGTCTTGCGATGTGTCGTGAAATTCTCTCCAGTGCTTAGATGTGCCGTGAGTGAGAAAAGGTTGCGGAGCACTGTGCTACACAATGGGAGCGACATATCTAAAAAATGTGACCTCCAAAAATTAATACAATATTTATTATATAAACTTACATTTCTATGTTCAATTGAACAATTTCAATACATGGCCAGCCCGTTCAGCCGGACAAACTGTGTACTACATTTAATTGATTTTGAATAATTCGTTTTGAATACGTTGGTAGTGTTTAATTGCAAACTGATACGTATTAATTGAGTAATTTATAAAAAAATATATTACGTGGTTATCCAATTTAACATATTGGGATCTATATTTTATGCTGCATTACTTTACATGGAATGTAGCGAGAAGTTATGTTATTGATTATTAAAGCAAGGTGGGTTTTGACATTCATAATTCATATTGACGGTGTTTTGATCAATTGATGTAACCCTCAAACAATACGAATTAATGATTATATCTAATTTTAAAGACGACAAAGCAGGTCTCGGCCAAATGACGTAAATTAGAAAAATAAACTAAACTAATCATTTTACAATGGTTTTAGGTTTAAAAATTCTGACCCGGCTACTAGATGTAAACTACTATTAAATATATCGACACTCTCTACATATAATTCTGTATCTGCAAACATGAGAATTTACAGGAGTGCGTTTCAAAGATTCATAACGCAACTCAACATATAATGTTTTCGATAAAAAACAGTTTTTAATCTCTCCTGAACAATTTCAATTTTGAAGGTTACATCAATCAGCCGAAACAACATCGATACTATGTATTTTTGATTTGACGATTTAGTCTTCTATTGATATAATATTAATTGACGTATCGGCTTCTATCGGCGTCCGTGGCGCAGTTGGTAGCGTCGTTGGCTACGGTTACGGATATCTCGGGTTCAATTTTCAGCTTTATGCGCACTACAGTACGTGTAAACAAGACTTGATGAATTTTTCCTCGGACGTTCGAGGTAAAAATTTGAAACACGAATAACGATGCTACGATATGAGATACACCCTGTTAGAAGAGTGTGAAGACTGTAAAGCTATAGCAGGTGGTGGTGGGCTTAAATTCGATTGCCTTACCGAATATTTAAGGTCAGAAATTCTATAGGTCAGATCAGTCTGGGTTCAAGTCCCGGCAAGGTCAATATCAAATTTTATTTGTTGATAATTTAAGATCAGGATGCCCAACCAGTCGATCGCGATTCCAAAGCGTAATTTGGTCTATCCCGAATTCCATGAATTTTTGAAAAAAAAAAATATTTTATATAAATGAAATATATATTATATATGTACATAGTATATACAATAAAAATAATAATAGATACTATGTTAAAAATACACGAAAATATTAAATTTGAATTATTTTGTAAGCACATCTAATAATATGTTGCACTTCAAATAAACATTTTCAAGTTTAAAGAAGGAAAAAACCTTCAATAAATTTTCCTGTGAGAATCATATTAGAAATCGATCACGAGAAAATTTAAAATTGAAAAGTAGATCTCGAGGCAAAAAAGGTTGGGCAACCTTGATTTAAGATATCGACTGAGGGTGCTTGATGGAATTTTAATATATATTTTTTTTTAATTTCGTACATTTGCATGTATTTCGTCACTTCCGACCCGAATTTCGCCTTTCAGCATCTTCGGGCATTCGAGTACACGAATGAACTTGAACTATTATCACTGTCTAGAACTGCGTTGTTCTATGTGTTAATTTTAATGCTGATTTGTTAAAAAGTATTTTTAACCTTAATTGTGTAAATTTGAAAAGTTAAATTTCAGATCTTTGACACAGGTTTTTGTGATATATTTTCTTCTCGAATTGATATAGTGTGATTTAAAATGTTCAAAATATTTTACTCATTGCCAATATTGAAGTGAAGAACCGATCACCCACTCATAAATAATCATTTTTCATAACTGTGATTTGTCGGATTGTCGGCCATCGTGAAAGTGGCGAAAACTTTAAAAAGAAAATCCATGAAATGCGAACATATTCCTCAGTGTGTTTTCGTATGCCCCGTAATGTTGGTACATGTGACTTATATCACGTCGGTGCTCTTCTCGCACGATGTGATAAATCTCCGCGACAAAAGGACTTAAAGGAATTTATATGTGGAGCTAAACAATGAGACGATATGGTACTGTCCCGGATGGGTACATTTTAATGGAGGACATCTGGGTTTTATCTCCGCGGTCGGAGAATAAAGAAAAGTGTAGAGGTACGATTTATTTTATTCGAAAAAATACTTACTAGAAAAAGTGCCGGGGATAAAGTACAAGTATTATTGAACTTAATATCACTATGTCACTTTGGTGCAGCGTGACTAAACAGTGGTGTAACTGCAATTTTACCTTTTCGTAAACATTATAATGTCTGTGCCCTTTCTAAATATTTGAATACATGCTGTATTTTTGCGTCTTTAAAATAATGGATTGCTTAGTATTTTGAACAGAAAATTGATCGCATACACTTTTTCAGCGATATGAATTCTAGTAATTTAATTTTGAAATGAAATTTTCACCTTTAATCGCTTAACAAAGTACTATCAATTTGGGTAAGTCTGTCACCCATCTGTCTAAGATTAGCCCACTACATGGAAAAAGGTGCTGTTATAATACCATAATAATTACTAATAACATATGAATACTTTGTAGCTCAGCAAAGGTATTGGAGTAGCCTGGTGGTAAAAATATGAATTAATGTGCAACATATTTTGTTTTAATGCTGAATTTTTTAGCTGTCCAAACTGGAGTGATAAAACACAATTTAAAAACTTTTCTTGAAATAAATTGGATTAGCCATATTTTCAATTTGTATTACTAATCTGTAAATCAAATGATGTATATATTTTCTCATCTCAATTACGTACAAAATATATGAAAGCATAAAGAAAAGTTGCCAAAACTTCAAAATCATTGAATTTATAGTGATTATTTGTATCATGGGCTAAAGTTACACCAATTGGATGAAAATTTAGCCCGCCTTGTTTTATCTATATTTATATTTCAATTATAACGATAAATCTATTTATGTTAATTAAATTTAATCGTAGCACATTATTCCATTTTTATGTAGAACAATACCACACAGAAATGCAATGGCGAGCCATAAAAATACAAAAACAGTCAGTTACCCAGATTGACCATACTATATTTGTATGTAAATCGATAAAATCCATCGTTGGAATGAATGAAGGTTTTTCATACAAGAAAATGAAAAAGGATTAATTGTCGTCCTGTACTCTAGTTGCTCAACCTGTTGGACTTTCATCCACTCGGTTACTGGTATGAATTCCGTAATAGGAACGTTGGTACAATGCTCTTTCAATAGATTTATGGATTTTAATGTCTGTGCTTTTTTCATACACCGCCTAACCTATATCTGATTCTGAAAACGTCGCATGAATAGAGCAGAGCGACTAGTCAACAACTCGTCATTTTCTAAGCTCGGTCCTTCGTTACGAACACTCTTCGAAGAGGGAGTGTTTGAGCATCTGACATACGAAAAGTTCTCGTATAAACAAGATCTATTGAGAAGCTTTACTTTAAGTAATACACTCATATTTATTTTTTAAATATGGCATTAAGAAACATAAAACATTAATTGGTCAGCCGAAAATATTCATATCATTCGGGAATTAACAGTGGTGTCACAAAGCGAAAGTTGTATCATGTGCATGACAAGATAAATAAATTGAAGACAGTTGTTCCAAGGCATCAAGTTAAGTAAATATTTTGAATCAATGATGAGTGTAATTGTTGCATCAACTTTAAATTTAAATAGAAGATAAATTTCATTGTTTATTTGTAGCAGTTGCCTCAATTTTATCAAGCACCTTTCAAATAAACAAGCATTTACAAGGGCCTGATTGCGGTTCAGGAATTATATGTGGATATAACACCTTTGAAAAATAAACTGGATGCCTATACGGAATAAACAATGGCGTAAGTCACAAAGGCGTACAAAAAGGCTTGTCCCGGCATGAGAAAACAAAAATAAATTTACAGTGGCATATTGTTAAGTAAGTATATAAGTTCCGGTAAAATTAGGTGTGCTACACCGTTTTATTATTGATATTTATTGAGAAGAGAGCTAAATAGAATTCGACAAGCCAAAGTTTGAACTTCTCATAGTGTTAATAGTTATAACTCTTACATCTAGGGTCGGAAAACTTTTTATGTCGAAGGTCACCTTGAAGAAACTTTCATAACATATAATTTAAAAGGTTAGTAGATATTATTTTGCAAATGAATAAAAGTGAATTTTGAATCCAGCCAAAATCCTGCGGGATCCCAACTCTGTCTAATATTATACCACGCAATTTTTTCAAGAAGAAACTTTCAAATATTTCGGAAATTTTGCTGGTATATATTATTATTATAAAGTACCATAAATTATAAATAAGTCACTTAGGCGTGAATTGAAAAGGGAGAGATGGAGATGTTTCTGCACAAATATCAGATTTTTTGGATTCAATAGTTCACCAACGGCACATTTCGCAGTTACTTTTATACATTACAATGTTTAGTTAGAAAGGTTTTTGATTTGGCGTTGAATATTTTTTGTTTCAATCTATAAATATAAAAATTGACGTTTGTTTCTTGAAACTTTGGTGAGTTGTTGTGCGCACACCCGTGAAGGTTTCTGAAGAAAAAAAATAATATCTGAAATCTAAAAAAAGAATCAAATACGTACGAACAGCGACATCTTGGAAAAACCTTCTTATTTATTCGTGTTATCATCAGACGGAATACAATAAATATTGTGGCCAAAAGCACTTCAATAAACAGATTTAAAGCAAAAACCCTTTCTTTCTTTGAGTGGCATTACAACGCATGCCGGGTTCTCACTAGTAAAATATAAAAAATAGTATTATAAATATTCAATAGCAGGTATACGTTTGTCGGCCTGTAGAGTATATTATACACTTCGAAGGGCAGCTGGAATTTCTACAGATATTTTTATAGCGCTGTGTTAATTAAATTATATATATGTATCGAAATTTTTACTTTTATGAAAAAAAAAGTGGACAGCATAAACAATAATGCAATAAGAATGTAGAAATCGTGCCGTACAATAAATAAGACAACTATTTGTAAGGCACGGAAGTATGGAGATATCTCTATATTGAAAGCGTTTTTGTTCATTGTGTTCATATCACAGGTGACATATCTCATTATCACCTGTAAACAAACCGAGTCAGTTTTGATAGAGTAATCGAAATGTATATTTTTGAATCAACTTGTTCCAATACCTTTGGACGATTTATTTTCTCTATGAAAGGCGTATCAAGCTTTGCAATGTTGTAAGTGTGAGATATTTAATTGTGCCCAATAATAGAATTCTGGAAGAGTGTTGCACAAGCGAAATAATTGGTTTGAGTTGCTTTTGTTTCATCGAACTGAGCGTAGTAATATTCCCGACACCATTCGCTCAAAATTTTTAATGAAACAGTTTTCAGTTCAGCTTCAACAGATTTCACAATTAATGGGAGCTTGTTTGTATCAAATTTTGGACCATATTTTTGGAAATAGTAGAGCATTATTGGATAACTTAAGCAACGCCTGTAGCCGACTGGTTCGATTGCGGTGTTCATGGGTACACACCCCAGTATGGACAGTCATAAGCCGAATTTTTCATCGAAACCAACAGTTTTCGTAGAACACCTTCTGTTCTTGTACGTGACTCGGGATGAAGTGGGGGCATTATCGAAGTAGTCAACAGCGTGCTCTTCAGTTGCATTGTCCACGGCTTCGAATCCTAGTAAGGACATACTCAAAAAATGATTTTTTTAATCAATTTATGAATATGTGTTCAAGTGCACGGATGTATTTGATGTCTAAATTCCTTTCTACCTATCCGATCTAGTCTAGTATTGTCCTCGCGTCATTATTCTATACTTTGATCTATTTACGAAAAATGAGCGGTTGAGCGACTAAACGTCAAGCAGCTCTCAAGGAAAAACTTCTGTTGTGATGCCATTGTTAGTATTCCATATGCTCCACATTTGGAGTGGCATCATATTAGGTCACGCGTTGGTCGTTGTAAAAGTTGAACTATTATCGAATTCGCGATTACACTTATAACGAAATTAGGTATTTAGCACCCATCTAATATTTAATTATTATTTTTATTCGATCGATATTTTTATATAATGTGCTGACTTTGCTGAAAAATATACCGCCTCTTATGTACAAATTATAACTATCATCTAGCGTACAATCCTTTGAATCTACCGCGGGATTATCTGTATTATTCAAAAACTCATAGTTGTTGGTATTATAAACCGATTTGACGTTTTACGTTAAGGCACACTATTGTACCCATCAGGGATCAAGCTTTCACGACGATATTGTGTTACATGCGTAAGTCGGTGAACAATCGGCGGTTGCTTCTTCGGTCACGTCAATCACTCCGTGGCGTACCTACCATACATCGCCACGAAGAAGTTTCACCCACTCATTTGGATATTAGACATTGTGACATACATTGACGGATCTTATTATGGATGAAGAGTTCCGTATAAGGGGCGTTTAAGTGATTCAACAGTTCTATTCGTGTCTGGAGTTTTTTTGAATATGTGTCATTTTTTCAAAATTGTTAAAAGCGGAGTCGGAGTTGATATGTAAGGTAAAATCCCAGTCCTGTTGATGAATTTAGAACTAGTAAACCTATGAATCATGTGTTATTATTTAAATAACATGTCCTTTTACTAGGTAATACAGAAAGTATGTTTACCGTCCACCTTACTGTCTGTTTTAAGTATAATAGATGGAAGAATGAGTCTAAAATGCCGTAGAAATGTCACTTGACGTATCGGAGTTGGGCAGTTAAGTAATGTTAGATCGCATGTTTATTCAGTGTTGTGTTGCTTACAGTTATACCAAGTCGAAATTAAATAGAAACTGGTAGCATATTGTACACCGGTAAATTCCTATGCTGTATGGCTTTTACATGTGTTTATTTTGAGATGCTTTCTCGCTCATCGTCAGGGTGTGTGACGGCCTCTCGTTAGACTTATTTCTTACATTTTAGTTGCATAATTCTGTATGGATCATGTATTAATTGACGTTTTTGACACATGTAAAGCAATCGATGTGTGCTTATCAGTTGTGTTAAACTTCTTTTAACGTTGTAATATAAAATTCGATTAGAAAGATAACATTATATTGATTATTTTCAAACGTGGTTGGTGAACATTTTTAAGTGTTAAATACATAAAAAATATATTTCTTACAAACATCTTTATGCATGAAGCATCTTTACAGAACTTTCTTTTTCGAGAGAGAACTGGTTGAATTTCAGCCGCATTACCTCTCGATTTGCAAATAGTCAGGTTTTGAGTAAACGGGTAATCATTGTTATGGAAATCTTATAATTAAATGATATTAAGCAGACTTGCTCAGACTTGTTTTGTCATTGTTTTATATACTTATTGAATGTTCGTTAAAATAGTCAGAATGATGACGAAACCCGGATCACGAGTAACAAAATATTTTTCCAACTATAAACTTCTACTCTGGAGCATAGGGAATACTTTTGGACTTCAGTATAATAGCAAAGGGGTGGAATCTCCGGGTGTAAACTATAAATACATTGATTTTTCGATCGGTTTACGGATTTGTATCGACAGGCTCTATAAGACAAAACTATAAGACTTCTGTGTCTAAAGCAGTCTTATAGTTTTAATTCATCACGTCTTGCATTTAGAAAACTTATGGGTGACATTTAGAGTACACATATTTAATTATTACTTATTTTTATATTTTACGGCTACGAAATTCGTGCCGTCGTCCGTGGTGCACTTGGTAACGTCGTAGACTACGGTTACGAATGTCTCGGGTTCATTTCCCGGTGCGGACAGTTTCATAAATTGATCTTTCAATCGATTTATGGATTTCTGTTCGTTGTCTGTTTGTGATGACTTAAAAACTCCCTCCCATCAATTCAATCAGTCAACCACTAGTTCTGTCCTAGCCCTATCCTTCTATCCCTACTCTATTTGAAACAGAGAGGTTGAGAAACTGAATAACAAACAATTCTCATAGAAAAATTCTGCCGAGATACATCAATTAGGATATCCATTAGGAGGTCATAAGCTTAACGTTGGAAGCGGACATGGTAAAAAAAATTAAATTCATGTTTATTTGTTAACTTATATTTAATCTGTGTATTTTTCTGACTACATTGTTATTGCAATTTTAATTTAATGTAAATATATCGTCGATATGCCACTAATAATTTTAATTAAAAAAAATAATAATAAGGATGTGCCATTGATAGAATTTGTCGATACTGGAGATAAATACATTCAGTTAATAATTAATCGTTACTTAAGTTGATACCAAGTGTACTCAGCTAAATTTGTTTTGAATCAATTTTCGGCTGTCTGTTTAACACCTCTGATAATATATTACATTTGAAACTGTCTACATGGACAGGACAACCGCCCAGCTGGCATTACATAGAAATATTTAGTTTCCGACTGAATAGAGCCATGTTTAAGCTCGCGGTATCACTTTTTGGTCCCCTATAAGGCGCAATTAATTAAAATTGAGATGTCTCGATCATATGTGATACTATGATGCTATTTATTGAGTAGAATACCTGGTCTTCGTCGGGTTTAAGCGACGTGACATGCTGTCAGGCGAATAGTATCAGGTTTTATAAAGCGATTGGAATTTTAAATGATCCATTTGACAACTCCATGACGAACAAACACGAAATTATAATACAAGAAATTCAAAAAAAGAATGGCCTGTATTTATTGGGTCAGTAATTAATCAAAAAGGTCAATAATTAATTCGATACCTGGTCAGTATACACGTGGTCAGTTAATAAAATAAACTGTCAGTAATTTATATAAAAAGGTCAGTTATTATATTTATTAAACCTAAACAAAACTTTATTTACTTGGCAATTGGTGCATGTTTATTGAAATCATAAATAAAATAAACATTTCTTAATGTACAATTTTAAAACAGTTTAATGAAATTCGTATGTATATAACCTAAATCAGATTAATTATTTTATCTTTTTTAATTAGATAGCCTAACCCAACCTAACCTAACCTTCCTTTGATATTTACTGACCCTATCTTTAATATTTAATGACCATTTTTATTTTTCTACTGACCGTTTTATGCATTAGATACTGACCAAATAATTACTACTCGATAACCATTTGAATCATGTATTGCCTAAGTTCTAAGAATCCGTTTGAAAACATTATGCTGTATTACAAATATGAACTAAAATAATAATTGAATAATTCATTGGCCATGTTTTTGACAAGGCCAAGTCTTTAAGTATAAGATAGTTAAATCTATCATCTTATCCATAATAGCCCAGACCGCTCTGTAGACGTTTTATTATTATCACATATCAAATGTAAGTATGAAATTTTCTCATGACCTAAGCGTTTGCGGTGATATAAAATAAAATGTTATGCATTGTACACACAGTTCCGACGTACTAGCTACTTTAGACATTCACTATTTCAATTTCAATCCCGTCATATATGACGGGTACGGTTATACTAGTTATAATAAAGACTGTTTAAAAGAAAAAGGACGTAACCCACACACAAAAAATATTGTGTATAGGCCAAACAAAACATGTATTAAATTGTATACATTGTGATTATCGAAAAAAAATATTTTGTAAAGACAAAGGGATAAGTACTTTTGCCTTTCTACAGTCGATATATTACATATTTATATATAAACATAGTGCATTAGCACATTTTGTGTGAGTTATACACAATATTTTTGGTGTGGGTTATGTCCTTTTTCCTTTCCACTGTCGACATGTTAAACGAAATATAATCTCATTTATTGATTGAATCGAAATATTATTGGTACAATTCCATTAAAATGAGGTAAACAATAGCAAAGTATTTAGTTCCACTAGAAGATGTTTAATTGTTTATATGTATTTCCACACCACGCCATCACAATATTTGCCGAAATAATGTTGAATATTTTATCAAATTTATCAGCAACACCGGGTGCGCCTCGTGCGCTGTATATCGTCGTTATTCTGGAAGAAAACACTAAATCGAAAAAAATTACATATTGAGTTAGTTATACCAAAATGTTTCTTATTTCAAACTCTACCGTATGACAGAACACTCATTTTTAAAAATTACACTTTTAGTTAAAAATAGTTTTTTACTATCAAACAAAATGAAAAAGGTACAGCATTTCAGCCATTTGATAAACTTCAAAGTCCAATTAGTCAAAACTAGTATTTTCCTGTTAGTGTCTTCTTCCAGAACAACGACGATATTATACTCCACATAGGTATCAAATATTACCGTAGGTGACAGTTGTTTATATATCATTAAGGAGATAATTTAAAAATACCTAATTAGCTTATTTTGAATAATCTTTAAAGAAAACCTTTAATACAGTTATAAATAAGTCCTCCTATTAACAAAATGCCGTTAAGCTTAGTGGTCTATTGTTTCTGGATCACATATTTAGCTGATGACAGCTTCTTGCAAGTTGGATGCAGGATAGGATAGATGCATGATGCACGCTGAACTCTGTCGTGACGGACCAATACGTTTTATATGCCGGTGATTTGCCATAACCGATTGAGAGCCGCTGAATTTAATTTTGAATTGAAAATTTTCGTTTCAGAAATATCTAAATTTTGCATCGATTGAATAAGCATTATTTAATAATATGAGTAAGTTAATTATCAAATCATAATTATCAGTCCTGTTCTGACATAGATAATTTAAATTAAATACCTTAATTATATATTTTTTTCCGTGGTCACAGAAACTTTCATCATTTCACTCGATGATAAATAGACTAGTTAATATCCCCATAAAACAAATAACTTTTGAAATAGAATTAAATACAATAAAAAAATTGCATTCAATGACGGTTATAGCACCGATTTAGATAATAATATATTAAAGCGAAATCAATCAAATAAATTAATGTTATTTATACAGATAACGAACACATGATGGTACTTATTTAATTGAAAATGATCATAGTTTTAATAAAAATAATAACGTAGAAATACTCCATCGAGTAAATAAAAAAGGCTTTATAATGAATAGTTTTTAGATATTAATAAAACCAGTAATCGAGTATTAGTAAATAACATTTTAAATAGAACAGGTGGCTCACCACTATAAAATTTATTTCCCTTGGGATTTTCACCTCCAAACACTAGTAATTGATTTGTAATGATTAGTAATGTTATGGTAATTAGTAATTAGTCTATCGGTGTTTATGTCTTACCAGGGGGGTCCCCACCGTCGAATAGAATGTAATAAAGCCCACTATACCCTTCATTTTTAATTTAAGAATTATAATCATTGTTTATCTTTGAAATAAATAACATTGAGATATGGTTAGTCGGAAGATGCTTCTTAAAGAGGCGAAACGCGTCACGTTGGTGATAAAGTCATTGGAATAACAAAGTTACCAAATTTCATTTTATATTAAAAATGAATTTCCACAAAGTTACCGCCTAATTTATAGAAAATATTATATATGTCTGTAACGTATTATAGTACAACACTGCTCGTGAGTTCAATATTAATATTAATATGTATTTAGTTTTTTTTTTAATTCGAATTGTTGAGATTTTGTACATTTCCATGGATTTTGTCACTAACGACCCGGGTTTCGTCTTTCTGCATCTTCAGGCATTCGAGCACACGAGTGAGCTCGAACTAACACGAATAAACAGTTCACTCGAGTGCCCGAATGCCTGACGACGCCAAAAGGCGAAACCTGCGTCGTTAGTGACAAAATACGTGTAAATGTAAAAAATCTCAACAATTCAAATTTGATATTGAAATTCCATCAAGCACCCCTCAAGTCGATGTCTTCAATTAAATAATATGTAATTACTTAAACAACATTACAGAAATATTATTAGAAGTTATACTTAAATCTACAGAAACCTTTTGCAACATTGATTTTATTTATTCAATTTATATTTATTTTAATTGATATATGTAACTGTTTTATCATTAATAGATGTCACTAGCACGGATGCTTCTCCAATACATTTCCCTTAAAATGTAAATAAATAATATCAATGATTTTATTTACCGGTTTGCGCGAACCTGTAAAATATTATGTTTATTATGAAGTATTTATTTACATATAAAACAATAGTTACATAGTTAAATATTTATTAAAATGTCTATACGTTCTGAAAGCGTTGGCAGAAGAAATTTTATTCCGGAGGCGGTCTAAAAACCGTTTGATCTGGAATTTTTATAACGATACTACTACGGTCTACGATGTACTTTTACATCTATGGAGCTTCCATTGTTGCTTTGACTCTATTGTCCGATGTAGCAATAAAAATACTTTGAATTAGAATACGGACTATTTGAATACATTTATAAGCATTACAGTATGGAATAGACACACTCTCGCATGCCGTATTATGACATGTTGGTAGCACTATAAAATATAACGAACAAAAAAGAAATTATTGTATTATTTTATACTAAGGACTTGCTTTTTAATTAAAAATGTATTTTGTATTTTTAGAACAAGCGTAAATACTAACTATGTAATAGTTACGATTATCATATTAATTTTAAATTATTATTGAGCGAAATAATCATATCTATCAAAATGGTGATGTCAATTGAGTGCTTAAAAATACTTACTGCTATATTTAACATGCTTATTTAAAATTCTTCTGATAAATACAACAAATCAATTGTCGTATTCGAATTTAAAGAAAATGAAATGCTGACAATAAAAAACAGTAATACAAAATAAATAAAATCATTTAAAGAAAATAATACTATTATTCAGCTTGACTATTATTACAAGCGCCATCTCTTGGTGTATTTTGAATTCAGATGATAACCCACATATTTTGACGTTTCTAAAATTTACTGTGCACACAATTATTCGTCTGTGATGTAGCTAATAGAATATAATTATTTGTCCAGAATGAAATAATGAACGGAAATCTTTATTATCCAGATAATCATTAATCTTAGAAACAAGTTTACCATTGATATGGGTTTCTTGAGAATAGTTAAAGCTAAATGATTAAATATCTCAAACAAGACAACCGGCTCGTTGGTCTAGGGGTATGATTTTCGCTTAGGGTGCGAGAGGTCCCGGGTTCAAATCCCGGACGAGCCCAAGATATTAATTTTTTTGTAAATGATTTCACTTGTAAGATGGCGAATCTTTCTTAAAATAATTGCAAAAGTATTTTTTCTATATACAGTCTTCCTTTAATTTTATTCTTATGTGATTTTACAATTTTTTTTGAATAAAGCTTACAAAAATAAATTTTGAGAAATCATACATTGTTATCCATATTTTAAACTGATATCTTATCAATTTAAATACTAAATGGAAGTAATATTTATTGTTATTTCATCAGACTGCCGTGTAACAGTTTCTTGTCTACCGTTAGGGCGAGTGATAGAAATAGTTGTCTAGGAAAAGAAGCTGCTCGAAATTTACTATAGATAATTATTATGTACATACCTATATCACTTTTTCTGACTACGAAAATGATACAGTTCATTGTATCTTGATTATAATCCAAATATTACCATCGGATTTCAGTTTGTATTAGAAATGCGACGTTCGCAAACGAATTAATCAAAATAGACCTAATATGTAATATTATTTGGTAAACTGTAGATATCGTGAATACGATTCTCTCGTTCACCTGTATGGACGTTATAGAATCGTTGCTTGCTTTCTCAATCTAACAGTGCGTATTGTTAATAGCAAATAGAATGAGAAAATAAATGACCTCAATGGTTAATCCAATCAGAATTGAGTGTTTTATTCGATACGCGATGAAGAATCAGTAAGTATGAATTGGAGTGGGAAATTGACTTGATTAGAAGTGTTCGATTCGCGCCTAAGTCACTCATTGCTATATGATTTTTATTCAAGAAGTTGTTTCTGTCAAGAGGTGTTTTATATTATGTTTCCTATAGTGAATTATTGCAAAACTTTCACATAAATTCATACCGTAGATAAAATCTTCATTTTAAAATGTTATCATTGTATTGTTTTGCTCTGAATATCTATCGAACATCAGAATCTCCATTCACCATCTCAATAGATAAAAAGATGGCAGTACTTGCGTATAGGTACAACTATGTAACAACAGGGTGAATAGAAACTTATAGTCAAGTCTAATCATCAATTAGATCCGTCATCATTATTTATTTAATCAATTTTAAGGTGTTAACAGTCAATAATAATTCTTGGCGGAAAGGCTTTATATTTATAAAAATAAAACACATTTTTATGGAACGGCCATTATCGGTTTCGCTCACCGGGAAAATTTTACATATATTTGATAATACGCAATGATAAAAGGGGTATAAATTAATTTTTTATTCACTCATTTCTTTCTTGTATTTTTTGGGAATAACATATTTAGTGCGCGCATTTATACTACGAATTTATCATGAATGCTTTTATTCAAATAAGGTACACCTTTTATGATGATGTAATGTCACAATCTGAAAGTGGCCTAAAACGAAGTGATCATTTTTGACGATGTATGTACATGTGGGGGAGGGGGTTGTAGATAATGTGACGTCTCAAAAACAAGCAGATTTAATGAGGTAATAAAAAAAACCATCTTAAAATACCCATATTCACAAATATCAAAATACCAAACTCAGAATATATTAAATGTCAATGCAATATACAGGGTTTTCAGATTGATTACAAAAGTTTAAATGGTTGTCTTAAAAATTTTCCTTTTTACGCATGCTTACTTTCTACTGTATGATGACGATATATCGACGGTATTTTGGCACAGTTGATGTAACCCTCAAAATTGAAATTGTTGTGGAGAGATTAAAAACCGTCTTTATCGAAAACATTGGATGTTGAGTTGCGTTATGAATCTTTGAAATGCACCCCTGTAAATTCTCATGTTTGCAGATACGCGATTATTCGTAGGGAGTGTCGATATAATAGTGGCTTACATCAAGTGGGGGATCAGAATTTTCAAACCTAAAACCAATGTAAAATGATGTTTCCCTTCCAAAAAGTGGTCAATTTATTTTTATAATTTATATTTATATCATTTGGCCGAGACTCTGTCGTCTTTAAAATGAGATCCAATCAATAATTCTTTTTCGTATTTTTGAGGCCTACATCAATTGGCCGAAATACGTATCTGAAAATATTTCTCATCTAATAAACATTTTTCTACAACCCTTAATAAATTTATACATTTTTAAAATAATATTTATACATAAGTAAAATGATATTCGTTTATATTATTCCTGTAGGTCATCGGTATACTATTATTTTATATTGAATGATAGATATTCAATTTTATAAATGCCTATCTGTGGGTAAATCGGTATTGCGTAGAAGATCTTTTACGAAGATATCTTAGAAATTGCCATTGGAAGCTTTTAACACTTCAAAGACAACAAGTAGAAGAATACAAAGAATTGCCATAACTATACTTTAGACAGCATGGCACATTAAGTTCTATAGTTGTGTACTTACTATACTAGACAAAGAATTGATCGGCCATTATAAATTGTCCTTTTAGCGAGGGCGCTAGTGTCATATGAGGAATAATGTCATACTATTATACCTGTCATGGCCGCCAAGTGATCCCCAGCGTTATTGGTTGGATTTATCAATCAGAATAATAATTTTAGGACAACCTCCTGCATATCTTCACTAATTATTCCTAGCTACTATGGTTGCTAGGGTAGTTACAGACTGTTTTTATTTCTCGTTTGAAGTTTAGCTATGTACCGCTCAGCTCAGCGGTCGTCAACATTTCGCTCTCACGGATTACTAAATTCACAATTTTGGATCCCTCAGGCCACTAAGACGTTTTTTAAAGGTCTAAGGATATACTATATAAAATAACGATCATTACATTACGCACAAGTTACGTTTTTAATTATAAAATGGTAATAATTAATATTATTATTATGTTATGGTTATGGAGAGACTTTGGAGCTGGTTGGGTCACGTGCTGCGGATGCCTCCGGAAAAAAAACTGTACTATGTTTTATTTACAGAGAATCTTGGAGGTACAATGTGATGGCCACGTGCTCCGAGTAGGTAGCGAATATGGTCAAAAAAGGTCAATTGAAATGGACAAATAATATGCCGATACAGAAAAAAATCTAAAAAATTAATTCTGAACGTCGACAAAATAGATTAGTTCTTAATACTGATTTGATAACGTTACGTAGACTAAAGATTAGTGAATTATTAATTGATTACCATACATAGCTCATCTGTATTAATTGCAACTAGCTTCCTGTGTACCAATTAATGATTTACAATGCAATCAATTGACGATTTATTATAGTAATAGTTGTAAACGTGTAAAGACGTATATTATTGTACATACGCACACACTAATTTATAGCTCCTCCAACGTTGATCTGATTTCATAATATTGAATCAAGAACAAATTTACGATATCGAATATATAATTGTAACAGCGATCTGCAATACAAGGCCACAGAAGAGAGTTTCGTAATCTTTTAGGTTTTAGGTATATTACCTGATTTTATTACCTCTTTGATTATCCACCAACAGTCGTCAACCCGGTGTTTATTTAAAGTGCCAAATATTGGTGAATAATCAGAAAATGATCTGTAATGCCTCAAAAATAGACCCTCATCCAGTAAAATAAGACATAGTGTCTTTTGTCATAATCTAAGGTTATTTCCTTAGTAAAAAGGTTAGCGAATATCGACAAAAAATATCTACAAACGTTTTATTCTTGTAAAGTGACAACCATATTACAATGGTTGTGTTAGAATGCATCCCATAGTGATGTTCCGCGGTGGTATATAAGTAAGGCAATACTGTAGAGCAGCGAATGTGATAGAGCGGGGAGTTTTTTTGATTATTTTTCATGTCCGCTCCCAATGTGGAGTATATGGTCTCCTAATGGAGGTATCTTAACAGAATTTTTCTATGAGAACTGCTTGTTACTCAGTTGCCTCTCTTTTTTTCGAACAGAGTATGGATAGAAGGATAGGGTTAGGACAGGACTAGTGGTTACCTAATCGCTTTTTGCTACTCGCCGTGAGGATCGGATGGGTGGTAGGGGGTTTTCGACATCACAAACACTCAGACTTCGAACATAAACCCATAAATTGATTGAAAGATCAATTTGTAAAAACCGTCCGCACCGGGAATCGAACCCGAGACCTCCGTAGCCGTAACCAACGACGCTACCAACTGCGCCACGGATTTTTTAGATTGAGGTAAAATTTCTTCAATCTTTTAATGGTTTTTATTTTATTTAGCTTGTACTTTTTCTAAAATAAAATCATGTTAGTGATCCGCGGGGTTCAATATTGTGAATTTCGTGGTCCGTGAGGTGGGAACGGTTGGCGAACGCTGAACTACATGAAGTCCGCATCTCTGTGGCATAAGAAAATATGGCAGATATTAGGATTTTGTTCAATTAATTCCAACTTCGTAGAAGGCAAAAGAATACTTGCATAAAACAAACATATTTTTAATTAAGCGATAGGCTTAATAATTTAAAAATGACATACACACAAAGATAAAAAAGACAAAGCCCATATGGTACTCTCAGGAAATGGAAATGATAAGCATATATAATATGTAAATATAATATGAGTAAAGATAGTGTTATATGTGATTTTAACAATTTTATAAAGCGTAAATTCAATCTTCTTTACGGTACAAAATATTTATGTAAACTTTCCTCATGCGGGTCGATATATTATTTTCGGGTGTCCAAACAAACGTTAGGTACGCCCTCTCCCTCCCACTTTGTTAAAAAAATAAAAACATTACCGTTAACAAATTGTTTTGGATGTATTTTAATTTTACTTTTCATTTAAAAAAGGACACAAGATTGATAGTAAATTAATGAACGCAGGAGTGAGCTCAAGGAGTAGAGTGACCCCACTTTCGCATCGGGCAATTTAAAAACTTCACTTGTCATCACGCAAATAATAATGATTTTTTATTTTTAGAAAATAATTTAATTAAAAGCCATGCCGCTTGAAAGTTCCTATGGAGGATTCAAAATCGGTATATTTCTTAATGATTTGTCATTAACATAGCTTGGTATTTTTTCTCTGAATCGTGATTGATATGAACGGCTCAAAATTCTGAAAAAGAGTACAATATAATGAAGTTTATTGCTCGCAAATGGCGAAATTTAAAATATTTAACGTTCAAAATATGTAATAATAATGACAATGTTTTGTCCAATCGATGCAACCCTAAAAACTACGAAAATGAGTTAATGATTGAATCTCATTTCAAAGACGACTGAGCAGGTCTCGGCCAAATGACGTAAACTAGAAAAATAAATTGACCGCTTTTTGTAAGGGAAACATTGGTTTTAGTTTTAAAAATTCTTACCCGGCCACTTGATGTAAGCCACTATTACATCGTCACTCCCTACGTATAATACCATATTTGCAAACATGAGAATTTACAGGGGTACATTTCAAAGATTCATAACGCAACACACCATATAATGTTTTCGATAAAAACAGTTTTTACTCTCTCCTGAACAATTTCAACTTTGAGGGTTACATCAATTGGCCAAAACACCGTCGATATATTGAATTGAATTGCCATCAAGCAGCTTCAGTCGATAGTCTATTATTTTTCATTATCTGCGTTAAATGTACATTTTTATTATATTAAATAAAGTTAAAATAAACACATGCAATTACTATAAAGAATCAAACATTATTGTAAGAATATCTTTATTGATATGAAAGGACAAAATGTGTTTATATGGAATAAATTTACGAGGACTGGTTGTTTGTTAAATTATTCGCACTCATACTTCAAAAAATATAGATATTAACTGTCAATCAAGGGTGCGCATGTTTAGGTAAGAGTGAAAAAAGTTTATAATGATTGATTCTACATATTCAATCGCCGGTTTATCTAAATAGGACAGCACATTGTTAACTTCAGATATTAATTGCATGTCTTTTATTTATAAAATTTATGCATCGATATGTGATGGACACCCTATCATTTAAGAGCCCCCGGGGGAAAGATTATTAAATTTTGAAGAAATGTTCATCGGACAAAGACGGGATTTGTTTATATTATTCTCAATTCTCATACATATTAATTTGTTAAGCTGTAGGAGATAGGTCATCGGAATGAAAACAATATATAATCGCAAGTAAGAATGCAAACATCGACACCAAAGTAAAGATAGTGAGATAGATGTAAATGCCGCTTTGACGTTCATATAAAATTTATTTTGAGATTCCTTTATGTAGTTATTACTATTCATATAAAACGTACTTATTCTATTCAAAACTAATAAAGACTTGAGAGATGTAAAGAAGATACATTATACGATTATTGATTCAAGTGGTATTTACTTGGTAGAACTCCATTACACTAGGGTAAAAATAACAAAGTATTTACTTTGTTATTTTTTACATATTCTACGATTATGCTTGCACAGAAAAAATATAGCTTAATTATGACACAAAATACAATCAATAATGTTAATTTTTTACAATTAATTTAGTTTTCATAAGTATCTGTAAATTTTTAGTTATTTATAGAGTATCACAGAGTAATTAATTGTTGAAAGATAACCATTTTTTCTTTCTTAAAATCATTAACCACTTGTTTTTTCAAGTGAATATATATAACTATGATTTTTTTGCTTTTATTATTCATTTTATTTAATATCGGGCCAACGTCATTCTGTTCGCTTGTGATGTCCACGGTTTTGAATTCCCGTACTGACACTTTCGTTCATTGATTTTATGGATTTGTTTCGAAGGCAAGGATGTTTGTGATGTATACAATACCCTGCCACTTAACCGTTTCTAAAAATCGGGGCATAGCGAGTGCGATTATATAGCTGCGAGTGCGATTATATAGCTACAAGTGCTGTTCAAACTATATATACTAAAAAAGATGGACATGGACGTTGTGAATGGACTGTTTTTTTTAAACTGTTGAATTGGACGAGAGAAACTAAATTTAAAAATATGTACATGCTAAAATATTCATTCAAATTTTGATCATTGATGTTATTAAGATCACGTTTAGATTTGTTTGTAATAAACCATATCCTCTCACGTTTATATTGGGAATAAAATTATTTGGTTATTGCTGTACGGTGGTCAGGGATCTAAGTTTTTTTTTGTAATCACGGAGGGTAAAATTTAAAGGAGTCCAATAATCGCTGCGTCACAATTTGATCTCTTTGTTTACATCAATAATTAAATTGAATTGTGTATCCTTCGGTCTCCACTCTCTCCCTCTGCGTGTCTTAAATTAAATCGTAGCTAAAAGGACCATTGTGCCGTCTATTGCACTTACGTCGTTTCGACTAATGGATGAAAGTATCATTTAACCTTATTATAAGTATGGAATAATCTTTTTAATATTATAAAATTATGAAATACAGTGGAATCAAGGTTAATCGTTTTAAGGGCTCCTCAAAAAAACGCAAAATGAGAGAAATCGGAAAATGTTGTGATGTTGTCTTTGATTATTCACCAACAGTCGTCAACCCTGTGTTTATTGAAAGTGTCAAATATTGGTGAATAATCAGCCAATGATCTGTAATTCCTCAAAAATAGACCCTCATCCAGTAAAATAAGACATAGTGTCTTTTGTCATAATGAAGTAATCTAGGGTAATTCCTTAATAGAAAGGTTAGCGAATATTGACAAAAAATATATATAAACATTTAAGACATCGACTGAGGGTGCTTGATGGAATTTCAATATCAAATTTGGATTATTGAGATTTTGTACACTTCCATGTATTTTGTCACTAACGACCCGGGTTTCGCCTTTCGGCATCTTCAGGCATCGTGTGCTCGAATGCCTGAAGATGCCGAAAGGCGAAACCCGGGTCGTTAGTGACAAAATACATGGAAGTGTACAAAATCTCAATAATCCAATTTTGATATATATAAACGTTTTTTTCTTGTAAACTACCTACCATATTACAATAGTTGTGTTAGAATGCATCCCATAGGTAGTATATAAGTAAGGCAATACTGTAGAGCAGCGAATGTGATAGAGCGGGAGTTTTTTTTTGATTATTTTTCATGTCCGCTCCCAATGTGGAGTATATGGTCTCCTAATGGAGGTATCTTAACAGAATTTTTCTATGAGAACTGCTTGTTACTCAGTTGCCTCTCTTTTTTTCGAACAGAGTATGGATAAAAGGATAGGGTTAGGACAGGACTAGTGGTTACCTAATCGCTTTTTGCTACTCGCCGTGAGGATCGGATGGGTGGTAGGGGGGTTTTCGACATCACAAACACTCAGACTTCGAACATAAACCCATAAATTGATTGAAAGATCAATTTGTAAAAACCGTCCGCACCGGGAATCGAACCCGAGACCTCCGTAGCCGTAACCAACGACGCTACCAACTGCGCCACGGATTTTTAGATTGAGGTAAAATTTCTTCAATCTTTTAATGGTTTTTATTTTATTTAGCTTGTACTTTTTCTAAAATAAAATCATGTTAGTGATCCGCGGGGTTCAATATTGTGAATTTCGTGGTCCGTGAGGTGGGAACGGTTGGCGAACGCTGAACTACATGAAGTCCGCATCTCTGTGGCATAAGAAAATATGGCAGATATTAGGATTTTGTTCAATTAATTCCAACTTCGTAGAAGGCAAAAGAATACTTGCATAAAACAAACATATTTTTAATTAAGCGATAGGCTTAATAATTTAAAAATGACATACACACAAAGATAAAAAAGACAAAGCCCATATGGTACTCTCAGGAAATGGAAATGATAAGCATATATAATATGTAAATATAATATGAGTAAAGATAGTGTTATATGTGATTTTAACAATTTTATAAAGCGTAAATTCAATCTTCTTTACGGTACAAAATATTTATGTAAACTTTCCTCATGCGGGTCGATATATTATTTTCGGGTGTCCAAACAAACGTTAGGTACGCCCTCCCCCTCCCACTTTGTTAAAAAAATAAAAACATTACCGTTAACAAATTGTTTTGGATGTATTTTAATTTTACTTTTCATTTAAAAAAGGACACAAGATTGATAGTAAATTAATGAACGCAGGAGTGAGCTCAAGGAGTAGAGTGACCCCACTTTCGCATCGGGCAATTTAAAAACTTCACTTGTCATCACGCAAATAATAATGATTTTTTATTTTTAGAAAATAATTTAATTAAAAGCCATGCCGCTTGAAAGTTCCTATGGAGGATTCAAAATCGGTATATTTCTTAATGATTTGTCATTAACATAGCTTGGTATTTTTTCTCTGAATCGTGATTGATATGAACGGCTCAAAATTCTGAAAAAGAGTACAATATAATGAAGTTTATTGCTCGCAAATGGCGAAATTTAAAATATTTAACGTTCAAAATATGTAATAATAATGACAATGTTTTGTCCAATCGATGCAACCCTAAAAACTACGAAAATGAGTTAATGATTGAATCTCATTTCAAAGACGACTGAGCAGGTCTCGGCCAAATGACGTAAACTAGAAAAATAAATTGACCGCTTTTTGTAAGGGAAACATTGGTTTTAGTTTTAAAAATTCTTACCCGGCCACTTGATGTAAGCCACTATTACATCGTCACTCCCTACGTATAATACCATATTTGCAAACATGAGAATTTACAGGGGTACATTTCAAAGATTCATAACGCAACACACCATATAATGTTTTCGATAAAAACAGTTTTTACTCTCTCCTGAACCATTTCAACTTTGAGGGTTACATCAATTGGCCAAAACACCGTCGATATATTGAATTGAATTGCCATCAAGCAGCTTCAGTCGATAGTCTATTATTTTTTCATTATCTGCGTTGAATGTACATTTTTATTATATTAAATAAAGTTAAAATAAAAACATGCAATTACTATAAAGAATCAAACATTATTGTAAGAATATCTTTATTGATATGAAAGGACAAAATGTGTTTATATGGAATAAATTTACGAGGACTGGTTGTTCGTTAAATTATTCGCACTCATACTTCAAAAAATATAGATATTAACTGTCAATCCTTCAAAGGGTGCGGATGTTTAGGTAAGAGTGAAAAAAGTTTATAATGATTGATTCTACATTTTCAATCGCCGGTTTATCTAAATAGGACAGCACATTGTTAACTTCAGATATTAATTCATGTCTTTTATTTATAAAATTTATGCATCGATATGTGATGGACACCCTATCATTTAAGAGCCCCCGGGGGAAAGATTATTAAATTTTGAAGAAATGTTCATCGGACAAAGACGGGATTTGTTTATATTATTCTCAATTCTCATACATATTAATTTGTTAAGCTGTAGGAGATAGGTCATCGGAATGAAAACAATATATAATCGCAAGTAAGAATGCAAACATCGACACCAAAGTAAAGATAGTGAGATAGATGTAAATGCCGCTTTGACGTTCATATAAAATTTATTTTGAGATTCCTTTATGTAGTTATTACTATTCATATAAAACGTACTTATTCTATTCAAAACTAATAAAGACTTGAGAGATGTAAAGAAGATACATTATACGATTATTGATTCAAGTGGTATTTACTTGGTAGAACTCCATTACACTAGGGTAAAAATAACAAAGTATTTACTTTGTTATTTTTAACATATTCTACGATTATGCTTGCACAGAAAAAATATAGCTTAATTATGACACAAAATACAGTCAATAATGTTAATTTTTTACAATTAATTTAGTTTTCATAAGTATTTGTAAATTTTTAGTTATTTATAGAGTATCACAGAGTAATTAATTGTTGAAAGATAACCATTTTTTCTTTCTTAAAATCATTAACCACTTGTTTTTTCAAGTGAATATATATAACTATGATTTTTTTGCTTTTATTATTCATTTTATTTAATATCGGGCCAACGTCATTCTGTTCGCTTGTGATGTCCACGGTTTTGAATTCCCGTACTGACACTTTCGTTCATTGATTTTATGGATTTGTTTCGAAGGCAAGGATGTTTGTGATGTATACAATACCCTGCCACTTAACCTTTTCTAAAAATCGGGGCATAGCGAGTGCGATTATATAGCTACAAGTGCTGTTCAAACTATATATACTAAAAAAGATAGGACATGGACAAGGACATTGTGAATGGACTGTTTTTTTTAAACTGTTGAATTGGACGAGAGAAACTAAATTTAAAAATATGTACATGCTAAAATATTCATTCAATTTTTGATCATTGATGTTATTAAGATCACGTTTAGATTTGTTTGTAATAAACCATATCCTCTCACGTTTATATTGGGAATAAAATTATTTGGTTATTGCTGTACGGTGGTCAGGGATCTAAGTTTTTTTTGTAATCACGGAGGGTAAAATTTAAAGGAGTCCAATAATCGCTGCGTCACAATTTGATCTCTTTGTTTACATCAATAATTAAATTGAATTGTGTATCCTTCGGTCTCCACTCTCTCCCTCTGCGTGTCTTAAATTAAATCGTAGCTAAAAGGACCATTGTGTCGTCTATTGCACTTACGTCGTTTCGACTAATGGATGAAAGTATCATTTAACCTTATTATAAGTATGGAATAATCTTTTTAATATTATAAAATTATGAAATACAGTGGAATCAAGGTTAATCGTTTTAAGGGCTCCTCAAAAAAACGCAAAATGGGAGAAATCGGAAAATGTTGTGATGTTATCTTTGATTGTTCACCAACAGTCGTCAACCCGGTGTTTATTGAAAGTGTCAAATATTGGTGAATAATCAGCCAATGATCTGTAATGTATCTTACACTTCCATGTACAAAACCTCAATAATCCAAATTTGATATTGAAATTCCATCAAGCACCCTCAGTCGATGTCTTAAATTATAGTGTATTTTGTCATAATGAAGTAATCTAGGGTTATTTCCTTAGTAAAAAGGTTAGCGAATATTGACAAAAAATATATATAAACGTTTTATTCTTGTAAAATGACTACCATATTACAATAGTTGTGTTAGAATGCATCCAATAGTGATGTTCCGCGGTGGTATATAAGTAAGGTAATACCGTAGAGGAGCTGGAGCAATTGGAGTTTGACGGACCATATAAAAAAAGATGAATGCGGAAAAACGATAGATCTTTGTTCCACTGTACAATTGGAAACACACTAATATTATCTATATATTATGTTATTACAGATTTCGGAAGTCGGTTTGATGGTGTGGGGAGTAGTCTCCTCTTTTCGGTCGATAGTGCTGTGGAAGGTGGTCAAGAAACACCGAGAGGTGGTGATAATCCAACATGTCTTTTACTAATGACCGCAGTAAAGTTCAACAGCACTGTTAATCTGTTAGCGAAAGGAAAAAGTCGCCCAGGCCTAAAATCGGTAATTTTCACGACAATCCAAACAAGATTTGGGAAAACTACGATGATAATTTCGATGTTTTGTGATTTTTGATTTGTGACGCATGTATCGAAGATTTAGTGCGGGGTCTCCAATATTTTTAGCCTAAAGACCGTGCTGACTCCTTCAATAAGTCCTAAGGGGTAAGACCTAGCTAGCTCATCATACCAACAAATTGTAGTTTTTAATTATGTGCAAATTATCATATTGGGACTAGTCGGCGAGTCTACAAGGAGAAAACCGACTTCTGCCTTATTTATAGACTTTGTTTCAATCTCAAATGAACAAAAAATACACATTTTATTACATGCCAAACAATCAGTCAACAAACTGTGACTTCATTTCCGGTACATTTCGCAATTAAGCTTTAGTGCAAAGATATTGTATGTCCGGTTTATGCTTGTTTTGAGAAAATCAATTTTAAAGATTTGAGATTTAAAATTATGCATTATTAAATGATACAATATCTCCCCAAATACCCTATTTCAATGTACAATACTTTCACAGCACAAAGATACGATGCAGACGAACATTTTGTGTATGTTGACTCAATTTCGACAAACACTCGGAATATAATATCTTTGGGTTAAGAAATAGATATGCGTTGTAATTATTTTGGCCAACGTCAACTCATTTTTCAATTTATTAGACTTAGCGCCGTTTTCGTTTAGCACACCGATATGTTATACAACTTTTAAATCCACTATTGATAATATACCACCAAGATAATACTGTTTTATTATGTTTATAATATAAATATTTTATATAACAAATATAATTGCAAATATTGCCAGTATACTATTATCAGTATCATCACCACTTTTTCACGTACTATTTTGCTATCTTGATCATATTATGCCGTCTCAACAATGCGTACATCCTTTTATAACAGTACAATAAGGCAGAGGTCACCAACCTGTGGTTCGCGAGAAAATTTTGATGTTCCACGAAGATGTGGCATAAACATATTTCGAGCACGCAGCATAAATACAACACTAAATTTGTTATGATTAAACGTGTTATTACGATTTTATAATAAAAATCGTAACATTTGTGATAATTATTTCCCATTCATTCTTTATTTGTAAGTTTTAAAAATAAAATCATGTTAGTGATCCGTGATATCCGAAAGGTTGGCGACCGCTTCTTTAGGTATCAGAGTGGAACTGGGCATATTGTAACGATGGGGCGTTGTTGAACGAAACAAAAGGACGAATAAACAATTTTGTTTCTTCTTACTTATCCTACTTACCACCCGGCTTATAACGTAAAAAGAGTTACAACAAAAAGAAGATGTGCGCGGAACCAAAAATTAAGTTCTTTTAAAAAAAATGTTATTTTACTAATTCAAAAATATTCATATTATGTCCTGATGACCGACTTCAGTTTCAGTTGAAAATACTCGCAATGAGCGAAACATAATAATGTGGAATCAATACAAAAAATATGTAGCTCTATACCTGAACTAGAACCAATTTTTAGAATTCCAGTAAGAACTCTTAAATAAATTGATTTTGCAATCGTTTTATGGATCTGTGTTCAAATGCATGGATGTTTACATAACAGGAATCAACGAGAGTTATATGCTAATATTGTCCTTCTATCCTTACGGCCCGTCTTAAGTGGACGAAGTCTCTGCGAGCGTGAGGCGGTGCGGCGTAGCTTGAAAATATCAATCGTTCTCCACCAATGGGAGTGTCCTACGCGAGAGTGACGAAAAAATGTGCCGCCTCACGATCGCAAAGACTTCATCCATATAATTTGCCGCGTTATTCTCTTCAACGTTGAGCGACTGAATGAGATCCAGTTTTCGTAGAAGAAATTATGTTATACAGTCCATATGATTCACATCGAGAGCAAACATGGATGAAAAAAATTGTTACGTAAATCTTTTTGTAAATCAAAATGTAAGTTTTTATTTCGATATTTGTGTCCAGTGCAGGACTCTTGTCACATACAGCCCTTTCAATGCCTTCTTACGTGTTGGAGATATAAATTAATAAGATTCTTTTGATAAGAATGCCTAAAGGTTGAGGAGGGCGGCAAATAATTAATCTTACAAGTTTGTATCTGACACCGATCGACGCTTTCAACGTTTCAGTATTTTAATTTGAGCTTTTATAATTCACAGCAATAACAAAACGGAATGTTATTTTGTTGAATAATTTCACTTTGAATGTTTTGTGGAGGTTTATTGAACGTACAATACAAAACACCATTTTGACAGAAAAAATATCCGTTATCTATAATAATAGTAACACGTATTGTTGTTATGTTTATCTTCTGGAAAATAAAGTGTTTTAATTGATGGAAAGCACCACACATTTGAAACCAGGTATAACCTGTGAGCATAATACCTGGGTCAGCATGAAAGTAAGACATATGCGATTAGTATTAGAACCTTAGTTTGAAATGGTTCTAACTGCACTTGACAATGTTTTGAGATACAAACGTTTGAAGTTTTGACTGATCATATTTTTTATTTTGAAGGAAAAATGTATTTTTAATTAGTGAGTTAGCGTATATTTTTAT
Organism: Himalopsyche phryganea; assembly: GCA_022494535.1. Classification (NCBI taxonomy): domain Eukaryota; kingdom Metazoa; phylum Arthropoda; class Insecta; order Trichoptera; family Rhyacophilidae; genus Himalopsyche; species Himalopsyche phryganea. The sequence continues at coordinate 67,045 of JAGVSL010000226.1, forward strand.
ATATAAATACATTAATTGTTTTTAATATAACTAATTTTAACTAAATCCTTTATATTAGAAAATAATGAGTATCTAAAGATTTAATTAGAACTGACAACAATAGTTTGTTTGAAAACGTTTTATCGGGTATTTCAATTTTATCAAACAAAATGTTCTGATTTTTGAGATATTTGTAAATAGAGTATATATTATTATGACTTGTTGAACCATATAAGCCAACAATAATAATATTATAATACAAAAGAATAATAATCCATATATATTTGAATGTTTGAACGAACGCAGCTAATTTTCGTCAATGTCCACATCGATAGAGCAATAAAAGTAAAGGGTAAAACATACACCAACCGTGGAGCGAAGAATATTCGAATAAAACAAATTTATGAAAAAAAATATGTGGATAGAACTCCGTAATACTGTTAACTCCCTCATTGAACAATATATAACTCTGAAATCAGAGTATATGAAAGAATGTGGCTAATACAACATTTTCCAATCAAAAGGTCATTTAAAATAAAATGAAAAAAAATAGTTAGAACCTTTTCAAAGTATAGTAACGAACAACGTATATGCAAAATACATATGTCATTTTTCAGTTAGAACCGAAACAAAACAATTCAATATATTATCATCATCATGAGCGCTCGTCTTCTGATGCTGCATGAAACAAGTTACACCAGTGGTGGGGAATCTGTGGCTTTTAATGTCTTCAAGTGCGTCCTTTCGACTGAATCCAAATTTTTATTTCGTTGTGTCATTTTGAAGATTCTTGAATGAGGCCTTCAAACATGAAAAGATTCCCCACCTCTGGGCTACACAAATGTTTCTCTGGCTCAAAGAAATGATATTATAGTTTTATATAAGTATTTAGTATAAACAAATTCAAGTACAAGCTCGCACTTTCCTGGATTCTTTCCTGGAGCGGATTGTTGTTCCATTTTGTAAAAATAAATAGAGGTGAAGCGTTCGAGACTGTATGAGGACATCCTTGTGCAAAATTTTCACCAGTTCTTTGAACGAGTAATGTAAATGTTGATTATTTTGTATGTACTCAGCGGTTACTTTGTGGAAATTCATTTTGCAAACAAAATGTTTGACGTTTGTCTGAAAAGTGTACGCAAAGTTGGTGTGACGAATGTCAGGCTTTAGATGCTACGAAAGAGACGAAATGTACTGGGAATTTTAAAATGGTATATAAAAATTGTCTTCTTTGAAATATCGCGTATTTTTATTTAAATTGTAATACAGAAGCGTACTTTTGGAAATTATTAAATTTTATTTAAAAATAAAGAATTAAAACATAACATAAATAAAATAAATTTATTTCGTTAAATCGGTTACTTTTATGATTTTGTTATGTTTGATTTTATGAGAAATAAAATTTAAAGTCAGATTACATTTGTGTAGGGAGGGCAATTAACGTCCATTAAACGTTAATTAAACTCGTTAGTAAAAATACTTTAGTTGATATTAATCTTGAAACAATTCATTTAGATTTAATAAAGAGATACTTAATTTGGTATCTTAAAACCAAATGGTTGTTGGTTGCCGAGGCATTTTATTGTAGGATTGACTGTGGCAGCTAGAAAGTCAGTTAATTTAACGGGCTCTGGGCTAATCGGGAAAAAATCAGGGGTCGAAATGTAATATAACTGCATCGGCCAGCTTCCACTTGCTCGTTATGAAACCAATGATATTTTTTAAGAACATAAACAATTGTTCGATTTTAAAAAGATCTTTTATCAATTTCACAAATCAAAATCTCTTGACTTTACTAATTTTCATTGAGAGTATCCAAGATTGCAACTTACGTCACTGTTATAATGTTGACAGATCACCAAGCTATTTAGAAAAATAAACTAACATACTTCCTATGACACTTGGGAGTCTGAAAATAGTATAAAACGTCAGTTAATAAGGTTTGACGTCAGATTCGAGTGAACATTTATACCGTTCATATCTCATCGAGGAGTTGTATTTATTGCGTGTACTAGACAACTAGACGGTTTCTCACCCACACGACTTATTCTCAACTGAATGCAAGCGTAACTCAAATCTTTACCCTTTGAATGTCCTAGATACGGCTCCATGATATCAATTGTGAAGCAGCGTAAGAGGTTTTCTTACTTTGCATAAAATTGTATTTTGTTCTATTTATCGACACCAAACCGCGTGAACCAAGTTTGAGCCGTGTGAAGTCATAATGGAGCATTTTAACGAAAGATCTCTTAATTTATCGAACGTGTAAGTATTAACGATAAGATTAGAGATATATTTTTTACCAAAGAACTTCAATTCTTTACTTGTTATTTAACATTATAGGTTGTCCTTGACTTACGACCGAGATATGTTCTTGAACTTTGGTCGTAAGTCGAATTCCATACAAAATATTAAAATCATAAATGGTTTGGTTCAGGTCAGTTTTAACGGTATCACTTTTATTTTGAAATATAGCAGCTGTAACCAAAAATGGTATGGATACATTTTACCAACACACCAGAGCGCGCTTTTCAGATGTTATATTGTAGCTGTCAACCGACGATCACAATATTATCTCAAATTGGCCCACCGATTCTCTGTTTTCAATAAATAAAACACGTCACGTAATAAGGTTTGGCTGCAAGAATTGTGTTGAAAATTAATCATTTTAATACAAGAGGATGAAATAAGATTATGCTTGCAAGAATTGCGTTGAAATTCCTTTCTGATTACCATATTGTTATATTACCTTCAGAAATTAAATGTACATGTGTATTTTGACATAAATAAATATCCAACTTTGAAAATTCTGTTACTGCATGCATCAACCGTTCGCAAGGGTGCTCCGGGATGCAATATATAAAAAAAATTGGTCGTAGGTGCGAACCGTCGTAAGTCGAGGACTACCTGTATTATAAACAATGTGTTCGTAATATATTTACGTTTTATTTTCTCAATAATCATATTATGTGGTTTATTATCTATGAAGTGGCATGAGAAATATACAAATATGCTACTATTATAATATTATAGATTAAAGCGATCCACTAATCAAAAAGCTATTTTCAATGTCAGTGATTGTTAATCTATTCGACTTTTTGTTGTAAGAAAAAAAAAAACTAAATATATTAACATATTGAAACCATTTGGAATCTGCGAGGTGGGCATTCAGTTTATTGGCTATTTTTTTTCTAAGGTTGGTACAGCCTAATTCTTTTAACACTTAGTGTACTCTGTGGTTCAGATTATGACCATAATTTATGTTGTGTTTTTGGGATAATTTTTTAGAATAAATAATTAAATTCAACAATTGAGCCTTTCTATTTCCCGTTTGTATTCTAGCTAACAACTGTTTTAATAAAGATCCTGTGAGCTGAACATGAACCAACAGCCCTTACCAATACTGATTGTGGGTGTTCAACTGTCCACGACTCATGGAGTGTATAGTTATAAAAGCACCGAATCCAGTTTCTTGGTATGGTTTGATTTCAATTTATTTCTACTATCCAAATCTATCAATGACACGAAAAGAATTCTTCACGGACATGACGTTCAATTGTGAGGCCAAAGTGAGCGTACGTGCTAAAATTCATTTAGGCATTGGGAACGTGTAGAATCGAGCTGTTAGAGGACGGAGTATTGTAGATAACGAATTTATACAAATTCATGTTTAATATTACATATGACAGATAAAAAGATATTGAGTCAGAACCGATATCGAAAAAAACAATGTATACATGAATATTTTTGTACATCGTCTTTTATCATTTCTTCTAGTTTAATCGTAAAACACTGGTTGAGAAGCGCTGAGTACTTTTTAAAAATCTTAATTATGTCACTCCGCTCAACCGGCTCGTTGGTCTAGGGGTATGATTTTCGCTTAGGGTGCGAGAGGTCCCGGGTTCAAATCCCGGACGAGCCCAAGAATTTTTTTTTTGTAAATGGTTCCGCTTGTAAGATAGCGAATCTTTCTTAAAATAACTGCAGAAGTATTTTTTCTGTAAACAAATCATAAGATTGTTGTTTTTGTGTTGATACCTACTCTATATGAATATGCCTATAAAAATTGCAATTATTTTTTATCAGTGAATAAAGATTATTTTGTTATCAAGACGCATTTTAAATAATTCTTGAATGCACAATGCGTTTGTGCAATTAGTAACAATACGCGATGTCCAGCGTGTAAATGGCAAACGGTTACTTAAATTTATCGAAAATAATATCAGTTGATAAAGCTCGTGATGAGCGAAACCGGTCCTGATCATTATAAATATGTGAAAGTAGTACAAATGAATTGTGTTTTATTTTTTAAAATATAATGTCTTTCCGCCAAGAATTGACAGTTAACACCTTAAAAGTAAAATAAATACTGAACTAAGTAATTGTCGGCGTCCGTGGCGCAGTTGGTAGCGTCGCTGGCTACGGTTACGGATGTCTCGGGTTCAATTCCCGGTGTTTCAATGTTCAGATATCGTAAAAATAATAACTTTGACTATGGATGATATGATTTAGGGATCAGCAATTAAGTACGAAAGCGGAAGACCTAGCGGAGTGGAGGAGACTGTATGATGCGGGCCAAGGTTCACCCTGAACTAAAGCACAATAAAAGAAGAAGAATGAAAAAAAAGCGAATACGCATTGCTATTTTTAATAAAGGTGAAAATAGCATTGCTATTTTTAATAAAGGTGAAAATAGTTGCACTGTTTGTTAAATATGGAGCAGGTGGCGTGTATCCTGACGTAACGTTTTTTTTGCTAAAGAGGCGATGGTATATATTGGATTTAAAAAAATAAATAACATACAACTACAACTTGAGCGAAACCGGTAATGATCGGTAGTGTTTTATTTTTTAAAATATAATGTCTTTCCGCCAAGAATTGACAGTTAACACCTTAAAAGTGATCTGATCCATAATATTGTTAAACAGCAAATTTTCGTAAACAGTGTCGCCTATATGTGAAATATAGATAGTGAGTGAGAAATAACTCCAATTTAATTTACAATTATTAATACATCGACTCCGTGGCGCAGTTGGTAGCATCGTTGGCTACGGTTACGGATGTCTCGGGTTCAATTCCCGGTGCGGACGGTTTTCATATATTTAACTTTCAATCGATTTATGGATTTCTGTTCGTGGTGTGAGTATTTGCGATGTCTAAAGCTCCCTCCCACCCATCCAATCCTCACGGGGCGTAGCGAGAGCGGTTAGCTAACCACTGGTCCTGTCCTAGCTCTATCCTTCTATCCCTACTCTCTTCGAAAAAAAGAGAGGTTGAGCAATTGAGTAACGAGCAGTTCTCATAGAAAAATTCTGTCAAGATACCTCGATTAGGAGACCATATGCTCCACATTGGGAGCGGATATGGAAAAATAATTACAAAGTTACGTTTATATGGTATTAAATATATTTTTGACTTTATGAATGCCATGTACTAAAACTATTTTTTATAACTATATTTACTTGGATGAAATTTATAAAAAATATACAGTTCTAATAAGGTACCCCGAACCATTATTTTTTTCGTTCCGGCTCGATAAAAAAAAATGTATCGGTTCAGTTCCGGTTTTCGGTTATCGGTTCATATTAGGTATTAACTGTTAATTATTGGTTGAAAGGAACTATATTTTAAAAATAAAACACAATTTGTTTGTACTACTTCCTCATGTTTATAATGATCAAAACCGATTTCGCTGATCGCGAGCACTATCAACTGATAAAAATACAATTTATTAAATTAAATCTGGCTTTTATCAGCGAAAAATCTTTTTATCAGCGAAAAATTATCAGCGAAAATTTTTCGAGGCCCGATTTTACAACTGATGTCTACACTTGCCTACGAGTCATAGATGTTTGAATGAAAAAAATGTATTTCAGTACTAGAAACCGTAACCGTCATAGATGACGGTATTGAAATTGAAATAATGAATGTCTAAAGTAGCAAGTACGTCGCAACTGTGTATTCATTGAATAACATTTTATTTTCGCGAACCGCGACGCTTAGATTTTGAGAAAATTTCATTCCTAAAGTATTCGGCCAGACTCAACGCGTGACGGCGAAACTGAAATGGATAGCAAGCTTTTGCAATGATCGCAATTAATGCGCAGGGACTGGAAGTTCGTGCGTCTTGTCTTGATCGGTTTTGCATTTCAGTATCAAACGCCGCGCCCGCCCCGCCGTCTACAGAGTTCTCTGGGCTTTTGTAGTATATAAGATAAATGCAAAAATTCCAAAAATGCTGCCATTTGAAAATTATTCCGATCAAAATTAAAGTATACAGAGCAGGACCGGCCTACAGGATGATTGCGATGGACCGAACGATTTTTGAAATAGTAGATTCGATCGCAACCCCCAACAATTTGACCACTCCTGATTAATACCACGAGCGGCACGAACCCAATAATTCAATAATTTGTCAAAAACATTTATACATTGAATAGTAAAGCGAAAACCTAACAAAAGGATTTTGGATTTTGTCCAAATAATGAAATCATCAATAATCTTTGTCAAATCGCTCTCCAGTAGTCTATTATTACTTTATAATAGAGGCTGAATTCTACACACAGGGAATTTTCATACAAAATTATTTATTTTCGGTGCAGTGGAGTTGAGTTCACATGGAATGAGCCATGCAAAACAGTACATTTAAAATTTTCAACATTTTTTTATCTTTGAAATACAGATATTTATTTTTGTTTCCAGAATGCAATTATTTTTAAATATTGAATTGAAATTAAATTAAATAATAAAATTTGAATTTTTATTAAGTTACCGCCGAATCCGTAGAGAATAATAAATTATGTACATATATTTAAAAATAGTATTCTACTTGCGGCCCGCCGTTCATTTTGAAATACGAATGTGGTTCTTCAACAAAAAAGATTGCCAAGACCCGTTATACAACAATGGTTTGGAAACTTCAATACAACTTCATTAATTTTGACACTATTTTACGCTGTCCACCCACGAATATCTGTTTAGACTCTAAACTTTAGAGTTTAAAGCAGTGATTTTCAAAGTGGTTCCTACGGACCCCCATGGGTCCGTGTGACTGCTGAGGGGGTCTGTCGTAAATAAAAAACAATTTGGGGGTGCGTGGACAGTGTCAGGGGGTCCGTGAAAGGTTTATATAAAAAAAAATTGTAACACATTTTCATTATTACGAAAGTTAAAATAAATAGCAATAAATATTTTGGTAGCGATTTTTACGTCCAGAGTAAAATATTAATATAGTACATTAAAAAAACAAGTAATTACAACCATCCCGCCACGCCACCTTACAACCAGGCCGACTGCGGCCGTCTTTCTTATGCAGGCTTAAACAGGAACGGATTCTCGCCGCATATTGTTATAACTTGTCTAAAATATGACACTGTAAAAGAGTCGTGCCAATCAACAATTTAGTTCTGTTCCTTGCATGATGTGTAGTGCATTCAACAAGTGTTCCTAGTTTTGAGCAAAAAGTAGCATCATTTTTGTATTGTTACGAAGATACTGTTCGTTACGTAAGTATATTTAAATATATAAGAATTCTTCTTGACATAATAAATTAAATTTATTTACGCTCAGTTATAATTTTGTTAGAGTCAATTTATAAAACACTTTTAATTATCAATATTATGTTTTGGTATTTTTTTGATAATAATGTGATTTTTTGCAAAGAGATAATTTGTTTTATTTTCTTTAATTTATTTGTTTTTTTTACAGAAAGCAGTATGAGTGAGTCGAGGAAAAAATGCAGACAATATAGTGTTGAATATTTAAAATATGGCTACATTCCATTACCAGAAAATATTACTTCACCTATGTGCCTTCTATGCAATAAAACTTTGTCGAACGAATCAATGAAACCTCCCAAGCTTAAGGACCACTTGACAAAAGTCCATAGCGACAAAAAAGATAAAGACTTAACTTTTTTTAAAACAGTCAAAGAACAATATTTAAAAACACTGTCATTCCGACAACTATTAGTGACAACATCTGAGCGAGATGACGATGGACTGCGTGCTTCTTATAACATTTCTTTACTGGTTGCAAAGTCCGGAAAACCGTACATCATTGGTGAAGAACTTATTCTACAAGCTGTAAGTGAAGTAATAAACACCGTGCCGCATAAACCAGCTTTCGATATTATAGGAAGAATTCCACTGCGTAATCATTCAGTACGAAGAAGGATTGACGAAACGTCTCAGTGCGTAGAAGATTATTTATGAGAGTACTTAAAAACATCTGAATTCTCTATACAACTTGACGAGTCAATTTTGCCAGGAAACGAAGCATTACTTTAAGCTTATGTGAGATTTCTAAAAGGAGAAAAAACGAGTAATATCCTCTCTGTTGCTACTGACGGTGCTTCGGCAATGGTAGAACGACACAGAGGCCTTTCTTGCATGGTTCCACGACAAATGGTCTAAAAGCAAAATATGCAAGACAAAATGTCTACGCGGCAAATGGCTTACAGACAACATGTCTACAGACAAAATGTCTACGAGACGAAATGTTTACGCGACAAATGGTTTACAAATTTTCTGATAAGTGTTTATAATGTCCGGGTAAAATCGGAAACCTGAAATATGTATATTTAAGACAAATGTAAAATTACGTCGTCGTTTCTGGATTACACTTTTACAAACTTTCTTTCGGAATGAGGTAAAATTCTAAAAAAAAAATTACGTCATCTTCGGGTTACAGATGATTTGGTAAGAAAATGCTAAATATTAGTTTTGAAAATATCCCCAAAAAAACGTTTTAATAAATACAAAGTTTATCATTAGAAGACGTGTTTCTGCAGTCATCTGTTCAAAAGTGCAATAGTGTAAACAAATACATTGAGAGTGCAAATATTAAAAGAAAAAAAACATATTTCGACGTTTAACATTTTTTAGGCGACGGAAAATGAGAAACGATTTTTGCCAAATGACAGGCAAACCTACTTATTCGCCTTAAGACCAACTGCCCAAGACTTGGCGCGCAAATTTTATGTTCACACACACTCCTCTCATAGTAATAATTAGCGTAGTCAATATTAAAATAATTAATCTTAAAATTGATTCAAAAATAAAAATATAAAAATAATTAAAACTCTAAACGTTGTTTTGTCTTTTAGATAGACAGAAGATGGCAGTCACTGGAAACGGATTAGTATGGTGTTTGATACTAAAGAAGATTGTTGGAGTGGCCTTCAGCGTTGGACAGAATGTCTGCAGCTGATTTCGCATTAGAAGACCTTCATATCCATATATATTTGTAGTGTAGCTGTGTGGGTACAGATAACAAAACATTTCATCTATTTTTAATTCAATGCCAAATCAAGCTTATTTTTAATGAAAAAATAAAATAAAATCAATTATTTAATACCCTAATTGTTTGATCAATATCTCAAGTTAAAATAAAATCGATCATTTACGAGAGATTGGAAAGTTATTAATATTACAATGACGTACGTAAAACGCTCAAGGTTATTTAAATCAGTATTTGTTTGAAACTTATTACCATAATCTGTATGTAAATTTAATATGCATGCAGCTCAAGGTTTATTGATTCAAGTATATTTGATGCATTTTGCATCGCCGGCTGAAATAATAGATGCTCCTGTCAACACGTCCTCCATTTGCGGAATTGGGGCGTGCAAACAATTAATTTGATAATACAAATTTCATCTATTGTGATTGGGATAGTCATTGTATTCTAAAATTATTTTGGCAAAATCCACACTACGCTACTGTGTTGAAAGAATTGACTGTTTGGTGTAGCAAAATAAATACTTTGTCGCACGAGAATTGATTTGTACTAAGTCACTTTAATACAGTGGTTTTCAAGTCCTATGTTAATAGACTCTAGTTGAAAATAGTTTCAGTACGTTGCAAATTTTATATTTTTAAATTAAACTTTTCGCGTCCGTGCTATATCAGTGCTTCCCAAACTATTGGACACGGCTTAAAATGTTCCAGTAAAACTACACGTATTTATTTAAGCATTCTTTTAGATATTTTTATTAGTGGTTTTTTATTAAAATTTTGTCTTTTAGGCTATTTTAGAATGCAGGTGTGTGTATATAATACATAATGTCCTATAAAGCGTTTGATAACTAAATTAATTTAATTTGAGGGGTAGTGGGCCGTGGAATGAAAAAATTTTGGAACTTAAGCTATATGACAATGTTTTCACATGTACCTGACATGTTCTATATGTGTTTATTGTTGTTGCATTGAATTGGATGGCTGTTTTAAAATGATTTGAGTATCTGCATTTATGGCTACCGTGTTTTGCATAATACTGTTTCTTAAATACCAATACTATGTGACACATCCTGGTTTTGTTTGTTAAGCTTAAGTTTTATTAGGATTCATAACTGACAAGATGATTCTTGGGAGTCGAACCGAATTATGGTCCTTAAAAATGAATCGGTTGCCGTCCGACCGACGAGCTAAACTTAGAAAACAGGCGTTTGTTAATAGACTCGGCCGCTTGAAGACAATCATTGACAAAAGGGAGGGGCTTACATCAAGTGGGGGTTTCCCTTCCAAAAAGTGATCAATTTATTTTTCTAATTTACATCATTTGGCCGAGACCTACTCCGTCGTCTTTAAAATGAGATTTTTGAAGTTTACATCAATTGACCAAAACAACGTCGTTATATTTTACATTTAAAAGACTGTTTGAATATAGTCATTGAAATGATCGTTATTTATATTGTGAAGAATTGAAACGAATTTAAAAATGCAAATATTTTATATTTTAAATCCATTTTATTGCGCTAAGATAACAAACGAACATCTTTATTGCTGTGTAAGTTATTAATTTATTTCACGATTTGAATAATAATCAGCCGATTCATAGTCATTACGAGTAACATTCGAAACGATGATTATATTATAAAATTGCTGTGAAGTGGCGACTAGAATTTTATTGTAGTCAACGGTTTATTTATTGAATAATTGATCAGCTGGTTATAATAATTCGCTAGTTACGTAAAATTTATCGAAATTGTGAGTTTTTATTAGATTTTACGTCGGCTCGTTGGTCTAGGGGTATGATTCTCGCTTTGGGTGCGAGAGGTCCCGGGTTCAAATCCCGGACGAGCCCGCTTTTTGATATTTTTTTAATGGAAAAACAATTGATGGTTCCACAGAGGATAAAGCATATCATTGTGCGATTTTTGAATGTATCATTACTCTCAAGTTGGCAGTTATATTCAGCATTCGTTGAAGGGCTCAGAATTAATTTATTATTAAATCAAACTACAGTTAATACATGACTATAAAATTTCAAAAATTAAAAAAATAATGACATAATCAATAAATTGATAAAAAAATATTTACAAATTGGGTATTGATACATTTTTAGTGTAGGAATATTGCACCCCCCCTGACGTGTCACAAATGCCTGATTATTTGATTATTAATACCTTATTGTCGAGATTCAGCTGTGAAAAAATGTAGGCTTGTTCAAAAATCACCAACCTCAATTCGAATGATTTTTCCATTCAATTATGATTTATTTCGTGACACTTCGGTGAATTCCGGAATAGCCGCGTTAGAATTTTTAAATAAATTTTTTTGGTCAGTTGGGACTAGTCGCTATTTCGGGCTCTTTGCGGTGATCGTGAAGACCTGGTCCTCACTCAGGAACTCACTGGAGGAGAGAGTCTGCCTTGTTAAAAGCTGAAAGAAATAACCTGTGCCAAGTAACTGCAATAAAGATATTCGCCGTTAAGACTGGGTGATTTTACTGTGAACAATTTTTAACAAATTCTTCAATTATTATCGCATCAGAAAAATAAGACACCATTTTAATTGTCAATTTTACCATTAACTCAACATCATTAAAAACAAACGAATATCTGCTCCATTTTAGGGTTAATAAATTTTCGGTTAAACACGGTCGATATATTACTTAATAAATATATTACTTTTGATTAAAATTTTTAGTTGTAACATGGGGACTAGATCATTAGCATGATTGTATAGAAATAATAAGTTAGATTTATGTTAATAGAGAGTAATAAAATAGGCTTATTAGATATGAGGGGCGTTCCTGTGAAAACCGTGAACAGCGTTTTCGGTTGTTCATTATTATCCTAATTTGTTTTGTTCAAAAACCCATTGTTTAAAAATTAGTCTTCATGCATCACGTAACATTTATTTGTTAGACAACCATGTAGTAACATTTGTTATGTCAATGTTTTGTAGATTTTGTTAAATTCTTTTATATGCACTAGCGAATTGTTGAAACCAGGGCCGGAACTGAGTATTATTAAAATAACTTTCTATATTCAATATTGATTCTTAATATTTTTGCTTAGATTTATAGGAATATATTGAAAAGAAGTTCATTATATTGGGCAGAGAGTCGCAAGATAGATTCCACTATGACAATCAACCGTCAACGGAGTATCATTTGAAGAAAAATGAATGTCAACCATGAAACATTGAAGAAATATTTAAACGTATTCGTTTATTCAATCTAACGTAGATTTGACATACGGTTTCATTTTTTTCTAAATTGAAAGCGCTTTCAGTATATTATCATAAATCATATTAGTTGAGTTTTACGAATGACTTATGGGTAAAAAAACCCTTTGAACAAGGCCGTAATTTCAGAAATTGAAGAAATATCCAAGGGGTAATCCGACTCGGATGAAAATTTTAAATATTGTAATACAATGGAACGGTATTGGAATGTATATTTATATTTTCTCTACCTGACAGTTGACAGAAGTGAGGAAAGATCATTAAGTACATATGTTATTATATATTTCAGTGATTTAAAATTTGAATAAATGTGATTTTTACTAAAAACGAGCTCGTTTTCTTACAAATTTGCATATACTATTTAATTATTATTTTATTATAATACATACATAATGTAATGTAATTAATTATTCAAAACACATTTTTAACAATTATTTCATACTTCAGTTTGAATAGTTTCGGTTTTACTATTTGATATCCGAATAGTTGATAATAACGAATAGTTGAAATCCATAATCCGTACACGTTTTGTCTGCTATGCACCTTTTCGTGCCCGTAGTGGGATAAATTATTTGTTATGAAATTATAGTATCAGGATACAATGTTTCTGATCCTCTATTCTCATGTGTACTTATAGTCGAAATTAGAACCTCTTCAGCTCTCCATCAACTGACATTCATAGTTTATCTTTTTGTTTTCTCAACCTTCTCATCCTGTCACAATTTACAATGTTAATGTTACAGTGATCAAAGTGTACGAATTAAAACCATACTCTCGGTTATAATAAAGATGTTTCTCTTAGATTATTTTGCATCACGTGTTGAATTAATTGAACAAGGTAAAACTTGAGTCCGAAATCACTATTAATTAAATCCTGTAATTCTTGTGGAAAGCACTTGGAAACCTTTAATAGTTTTACTTTGTTAAGATGAACCTCCACAAAGTGAATTATTCTCCACCAATTCAATCAATAATTTGAAGGGCTTTGTTTCCCGGTTACGGCCCTGATTGAATCCGAACAAAGACATGTCAATTAGTAAAAATACTAATGCTTCATACAATTAACGCAGCAGGAATTCTTGTAAATAATTACATTTAAAAAATGTAACCATTTAAAGATTTTGGCATATCGTATTATTTTTAATGATTTAGATATCAACCTGTTATCAGAGCTGTTATTGTATATGACCAAATGACTAGTACTAACTTTCACTTGGTATTAATGACGTTAATGATATGGAGTATAATGTAATAATAGATATAAATGGGACAGTTTTAAGCTTACTAGGCAATTTTCGAAACAATTATTACAAAATATGTTTATCTTGATTCATTTATCAGTCTACTTATATGTTTGTAACCTGTAACGCATTTTAATTTTGTTATATAACTGAGAAACATGTTTTTTTTTTCTGAGTTTTTCTGGTTTTCTGTTTCTGAGTTTAAAATTGTCAGTCAATAAAGACACATACTATTATAAACAAGTTGACAGTACCAGATATTGTCAAAATTTATTTTTCGCTTTTTTAAGTGTACTTTTTATTGTGAAATCAAATTTAAGCAATGTATATTATTTAATAGTCTAAATGTGATTCTAATAAAAATATTTTCTGTTTTAACATTGCAATATTCAAGAATGTTGGTAGGTGGCACTGCTACACAATGTACAATGCAACAAAAATGGAACTTGTCAAGTCCTTCGTCAGGCAGGAGATTAAAAAGCACTTTGGCAGATAAAAAAGATTTATACCTTTATAAAGTTACTATCAATTTGGGGAAGTTGGCTACATGCAAAAATTTTTGACATTATGCTGTTCTGAGCAAAGGTATTGAGTAGCCACTGGTGGTTTGGCCACTTGGTTTATTGATAAATTTGTAAGCTGTCAGCTTGATCAAAGACAATTTAAAAATTGGGTTAGCCATATTTTCAATTTGTATAACTAATCTGTAAACCAAAATGTTGTATATTTTTTACCATCTCAATTATGTATAAAATAATATATATTATATGAAAGCATAAAAGAAAAATTGTCAAGTCTTTAAAATCACTGAATTTATAGTAATTACAGTGATTATTTGTATCGTGGGCAAATCTTGTTTTATTTATAAATCAATTATAAAATAAATTTGTTTTTTAACCATATCCACTCCCTATTCGGAGCATATGGCTATCACGCGGTTCCTCCAAGCTTCTCTGTCCCCCACCAGTTCCTCCCAGGTCATCCCTGCATACCGTAGCTCCGCCGAATACATACTATGGATGGTCATCAGTGGCCGTCCACGACGACTAAATCCATCTGGTTGGTAGAAGAGACAGGTAGGATTCAGGCTCCCCTGGGGCATCCGCAGCACGTGTCCATGCCAGGTCCATCGTCGCTTTTTTATTTTAATTATTTTTTTTATTTTAAATAAATCTATATATGTTAATTAAATTTGATCTTAAGACATTATTACATTTCTGTGTAGAATAATACCACACATAAATGCAATGGCAAACCATATAAATATACAAAAACCACAGAACTGGGCCAAAGTTACCCAGATTGACCGTAATTAAACTCTATGTAAATAAAACATTAATAAATTACGTCAATTCTAACAGTCTTACGATATTTGAAAAAAAACGAAAATCGTATATTTAATTCATTTAATAATTGCTCTTAATGTTTTTAAATGTTTTTTGTGTCTGGAAATAAGCACAGATAAACCGACGCATTTGATAAGAGGAAAATGCTTTATTATGTAATTAGCTAACGAAGATAAGAGAAATTCTCAAATGAAGCAATATTTGAAATCCCAGTGGTTGATTGCGCTTTGAAATAAGTCTGAGATATTTTTAATTAATAAAAGATTTTATCAAAGCAGATGGAATTGTTTTGACAACACGTGTAATATGATGACGTAATTTTACGTTTTAAATGAATTAATAGTATCTACGCGCCACTTGTTTCGGAACTTATTTATCACTCTAAATGATGTAAAGTAAAAATAATTTAACTGCTGGTTTATTGTGTTTCAAATTGAATCCAATCTTATAATTAAGATCAGCAATTTTTATTTGGGGTAAAAAAACAACGTATCAAGAGAGGAAAATACGGGGGTTACAGCAAGTATCAATATGTAATCTCACATTAAAAATCGGCAACTAACTATTTGGTCAGCAACTTATTCGATAAATAAATAATTAATGATCAGTTAATAATTATCAGTTTGGTCATTTGTCAAATAAAGGTTAGGTTTAGTTTAATTAATGAACTGACCGCGTAATAATTTACTAACCGTTTATTTTATTAACTAGCAATTTATTATTTCTTACTGACTGAAAGTTGAAAAAGTTACTGATCTTACCAGCTCGTATCATTATCACACTCAACGCATAAAACAACAAATTTATAGCTTATTTTACCCTTAGAATATAATAAAAATGTGAGAAGGTCCGGTCGAAGAGGGGCGAATGTTTGGTTATCACCGTCTGGGAGGTCTGGGATCTCAAGCAAACACCATTTCAATCCGGCTCATCTCTTATATAATTAATGAAGATGCAGTGGATAGTGCAGAAGACAAAAATTACCAGCAACACATAAAATTGAGTCTACATTTACGTTTATTTAACACGTGAATTTACCTTTAAGTTATAATGCAATTGACACAACAAACGATTTTAAATTTAAATTAAGTCCAATTTCAAAACAAACAAAAACAATTTATAATGACTTGCGATGCCGGCCGGCTCCCTTTAGCTGAAGGCCTCCAAAAGCCGACTGTCCGCCAAAATAAAAATTAAGCTTCAATCACTGTAGGTTCCTCCTCTTTTTGTCAATAATAGACTCGTCCGCTGGACGCTTTTAGTTTCTAGCTATAGCCCTAAGGCAACCGATTGCTTTTAACGACAATAACTCGTTTCGACTACCAAGAATCATTGCCATTAAAGCTGTGCACTGTCAGTTATGGACCCTAATAAAACTTAAACTTAACAAACAAAACCAGGGTGTGTCAAATGATTTAGCTATTACTTTTTATGTAACCATTGCTTTCATTGATTCAAGTCATACCAAACATGGATTTCTCAATCATGTCAATTATTCTTGATAATTCGTAAACCATCAACAGCGATGCGCACCTGGACGTATTTTAACGAAATAATTTTGTGTTTTAACGCAATCGAGTCATCCGCACGAGTGTACTCTCTGATTGGTTGCGACGGAGGTTTTCACCGTTGATTTGTATTTATGTGACCCATAGAAGGATGCTAGTAAATATATTACATAAATATTTATAGTGGATAAAAAAAACAAACAAAATTTCAACACGAACTACTAAGGGACTAAAATGACCAAAGATAATGTAGCAATAATATATATATATATATTATCATCGAAGTTAATTGCGACAAAATAACATTGAAAACTTCAATACAAAATTGAGCTTGTAATGTGCTTTAATGAAATGGAACTGTAAAAATGTCACGGGGTAAATTTCGAAGACGTTATTTCGTGGTTTTACTGTAGGACAGCGGTTTCCAACGTTTACGCTACAACGCACCACTAAAAAAAAATTTTTTTCCGTGCTTCCCTACCCTTACTTTTTTTAATCTATATCTATATAGACGCGTTTTAAATAATAAAACTCAATTTAAAAAAAACTGATTTTTTGCGTAGCTAGGGGTTTTACTTTCCCCCACCATTTTTCCGCAAAAAATGATTTAATATTTAAAATTGTGCTGGATTAAGGGTATCTTTGAAATTACTAACTATTTATATAAACCATTAATCATCACGGCAGAGAATGTTGCGCAAAGTTTTATGAGTAAATATAATTTCTTGAAAAATACATACTATATTTTTACAATTTGTCATTTAGAAATGTTATATTTAATATTAATATTGTAACTGTTTTTGAAATATGTCAAAAAATCTATCTTTAAAATAATTTTTAAGTTATTTATATAAATAATGGAAAACTATTGATATTTTAATGTACAATCCATTAATATATTGTATATTAAAATTTAAAATTAATTTAGGACAAGATATTCAGCAGATTTTACAAACACAACATTAGCTGTTCGCAAAAAAAACATCAAAAAATTATAACAAAATTATTTTTTTCTTGATTTGCTCTTAGCAAATCGTCAGCAACATTATCTGCCAGTTGGTGTTCTATTGAAAGAATTGCAAGATTTTTTCATCAAAAAGTGGCTCACTGTCGACGTTAAATAGTTTTTTTATTAATTTCAACCTCAAAATGATAATTCAGCATCTTGTAACTGTTTACAACAATTTCGTCTTTCTTCCTAGACATTGAGGCTTCATGATTATCCTGAGATTATTTTTATTTGTTTATTACCTACAGAATTTTCAAAAATGCTGCCTCCAAGAGTATATTTTGTCAATGAGTAAAATAAATATTCATTCACTTAATTTTTACTGTTATGGTATGAAAATTATCTTTTAAATTACAAAATTTTGGTGCCTCTCCTGGCGAGTGTCTGCGCCTCCCCGGTTGGGAACCACTACTGTAGGAAGAATCGCGCCCTTTATTTTTAACGTACTTTTTCTTAGTGTGCTGTAAAATTTACATACATAACTTTTCCATAACCTTTGACATGATCGATTTGTTTTGAATAATGCCTGAGATTTCATGGAAAATAATTATCGTTGGCGATTTCATATTATCCTTTTTTGATTGAGCAAAAATTTTTGATCACGATATCAGTAAAGATGTAAAATAAAAATTACTCATATGATTTAAAATAAATCATATCATGTTTTGTACAGGGCTAGTCAGTATACAGCAAGCCATGGCTCATGTATTATTACATGGAGTGATAGTATCCAATAAGGGCTCAGGTATTTTCTTATGGATTTCAATTAAATATACTTATGTTTAGATCGTATTCAGTATCATAGAAATAGTTTTCACTTATAACAAATACATACCACAAAAAACAAATTCTTTCACTAAAATAAAGTGATCTCACATAATAAAATATATTCTAACATTGAAGAAATACATTACATTTACAAAAAAATATTTTCAAATAGATAAAATAGTTTTCACTCAATATAAATACACTCTTTGAGATAGATAGTTGCACGAAGCTGTAATGAAATGAAAATACTTGTCGCAACTCTACCCTATATTAGGCCGCCTATATTGTCTTTGCTCAACGCATTAGAATACATTGCACAAACAAAACCAGACCAGCCCTAACATAATCTACTTTAACTTAACTCACTTTGTTAAAAGAATCTGTGACCAAGTGAAAACTATTAAAATCAAAGTTTGGGTGTACTAAGTTAATACTATCTAATGCAAAGTGCAAACTATTGAAATGAAAGTTCAAGTGTACCAAGCGAATTCTATCAAACACAAAGTGCAATTATATATAGCCCTTTTCTTATTTCATTTATTTATCGGTACATTTAGGAAAAATATGTAATATACAATCACTCATTGACGACGGATAAACATAGGGATTGAAACTCCGCTATTCATTTCATCTAAAATTTATCTAGAACAGGGGTCTACCAACCACAGTTCGCGGACCAACACTGTCCCGCGAACACTACCAATCCGGCCCGCAGGCTAATCAAAATACGATAATTTGCGCCTAATTCAAAACTACAGTATGTTGGTATGATAACCTAGTGGCACTTGGGATATAGTGAATGAGTCATTATGGCCCTTAGGCTAAAGATTTTGGAGACCACTGATCTAGAGCAGTCATTCTTAAATATATAGTAATTAGTTGTATAAAACTAATTTGTTTTCTTTAATAGAATGAACTATTTTGACATATCACGCTCTTAGAAGGGAGTGGGGGTTCAAGGTTCAATATATTGTTATAATATGATGATATATGAGGAAGAGGGTTATGGCGCTCTAAGAAAATGTGCACCATATCACAAAAACAGCTAAATATTAACATTTTATTTTTAAACCTGAGACTAAAACATTTCCCTAGGAAAGAATTTTTTTAACCGATTGACTACCCGCCGCGCATACGCGTGATATTAAAAACTATAATGATTCTGTCGGCAGACGTCGTGTTAAAGAGGGTAATACTTTTCGGGACGAAATATGAAAATAGAGGCGACTAAAAAATCTATAAAATTATGACTTATTAATATAGTTATCCTTGATTCAAATTTTATTCATTGATAATGTAATTGAAAAATTATTATAAATATCTAAAATTCTGGTGTATCCCTATGGGTTTGTTTGGCAAAATACAATACGGGAGATTTTATATTGACGATCGAAGAAGACAATTCCGGCAGAGGTCGATTATCGTGTCGTATAAATAAATACTTATTATGTTTTGCGATTATTTATGCATGGGAACCATCTACCGAGAGTCTTTCAAAGTTGATATATCGAATTTTTGTATTTTTCACATGGATTCTTTGATCGTATTTCAACATCAATAAAATTACGAAATTATTTATTGCAAACCATATTTATGTAAAGAATCAAGAGCTGTAGTTTTATACATGACAATTATTTATATATATATATATTATATAAGTATATATTAATTGAATTGGCAGTTACTTCTCAGAACTACTTTAATAAATAAAAATAGCGTTCTAATAAGCTAGTTCTTCAAGTATTATTGAATATTTTAAGTGCAAATAATAAGTAAGTTAAGGTAGGTACATTCACACATTTTTAATGTATTATATATAATTTTATTTAAGATTTAGACTAAGGGTGCTTGATGGAATTTCAATATCAAATTTGAATTGTTGAAATTTTGTACATTTACAAATATTTCGTCTCTAACAACACGGGTTTCGCCGTTCGGCATCTTCAGGCATTCGAGCACACGAGTAAACTCTAACTGACTATTTGCTCGAATACCAGAATAAAGCCGGGTAGTTATATTAAATATAAATTCCTGTATTTGTATTATATTCATAAAAATAAAACATGATTTTTAATGTGGTTTGATTTTTGATTAAAGTTATGTTGTATAATATTTTGTAATATTTCGTTAACATTTCAATTGTAGATAAATAGCTAAAAATAAAATAAATAGCTCTAATTTATTTTTTATCGGTAAAAATGCTAGAGATGAACGAAATCGGTCTCGACCATCATGTAAAATTGAGAAACTAGAACAAAAATAATGTGTTTTATTTATATATACTATATATACATTTACATTGTTCAATCGCAGTTCTGAAGATAGCGTAATGTCAAAATAGCTTTAAAAAACATTTGGGAATCCTTTCGAGAATTAAAAGAAATGATATAATTTTACCCTTATTTTTGTTTATGGCTGTAGGTATTTCTTAAAAAATATTTGATTAAAAAGTATTATTATTTTATAATATAGCTATAGTTTGTACTTACGAGTTATTTAAATTTAAATTTAGCGTTCCAACGCGAACTGTTTAGTTCGATTAGTGATCCGACAAACTTAGTTCTGATAAATTCACTTTGTGGGATTCTAGCACGTTGACATTTGCATAATATTTCTTCAGTTTCTAATACAGTGCTCCGCAACTGTTGTGCCGCGGCACACTAGTGTGCCGTGAAGTGATGCTAGGTGTGCCACGACGCGTTTCTTCATTGCAAAAAAATAAATAATTTATTAATTAAATATAATAAGTGTATTTAGAAAATGAAAGGATTGATATCTTCGTATACTATCGGCGTGCAGTGGATGTATCTTTATCTCTATCACACAGCCTCACTTGTGTATAATCAAGTAGGATAAAGTAGCAAACGCCAACATACCTCGTTAGTTCTGACGATGCCGTCAAGCCGATATAGCTATCAACGAACTAATAAAATTTTGTAGAACGAAATACTTTTATATTTTATCCTATTATATGAGAAAAATTCACTGCACGGGCTTATTGTATATTCTTTTATATATATATATATTTATGGTGTGCTGCGGTCATCTGATGTAAATTTTGGTGTGCCGTGGAGGAGAAAAGGTTCCGGAGCACTGTTCTAATGAAACAGGAATAAATAGTATAGCTTGCAAAGACTGGCGTCAGTGTACAAAGAATAATAAACTAGTAGAAGGTTTATTATTGTTTGATAGCATGGGGTTATAGACAGAGTGTGTGTATGTGTGCTGCGTTACAGACATATAGATATAGTATATATGAATTAAGACGAATAATATGAATTAGAATAAATTTGGAGGGGGAGGAGGTTGACATCATAGGTCAGGGATGGCGAACCTTTTTACATGCAGGTGTCAAAAATCTCCAAACAGTACCACTGTCTGAGTTTTTTGTCAATTTATTTATTTTGATAATTACAGTTATCAATTATGCAATACTTAAAAACATAACACGAAAACCGTATCATCGTTTAACAGCATGGACCAATAAGATAGAATGGATTCATTCACTCTTCCAAGCATTGTTTAATAGAGGAAAAATGAAAAAAAATAATTTTTCAAAATTTTATTAAAATAGTTCATAAAATTCACTTTAACTTATTAGCATTAATGAATTTTTTTATTTTTTTTTATCTTCAAATGATAACAATTGTCAGTAGTAAAATAAAATCCATTTATCTTATCCAGGAGCTATCTAAAAAATCTGTTAATTGTAGCGTGCCAGTTAAATTGTTGAATGTGCCATCTCTGGCACGCGTGCTCTAGGCTGTCATAGGTTTTATAACAAACAATAAGCATGATATTAATTCATTTTACTGGCGTTGAATACGCACGTCACATAGTAAGCCCATTATTACAAGATAAGCAAGTATTTAGGGTCCAAAATTTTTTCATAATATTTTGTTGATAGTTATTTCAGCATCACGCTATTGTCACAACTGAACTGAAACTGAAATAGCGATATTATGGATTTGTGTTCAAAAAGACGAATGTCTGTAATGTTTTCATTGCCCACCATCGATCTAATCTTATAAACGAACCATAATGAGTGCTGTCAGCTTATTGATAGTTCTTTCCTAGATTCACCCTTCCATGGTTACCCTCTCCGAAATAAAAGGTTAAGCAGATGAATTACAACCAGGTCTCGTATAGAGTAGTTCCGCTACCATGTTCTGTATGTTCTCATAATCAACAAAAGTTGTTTGCATGAAGCGGATATTGTCGAAAATCAAGTTTTTTTTTTTTTTTTTTCCATGTCCGCTCCCAATGTGGAGCATATGCTCTCTAATGGAGGTATCTTGACAGATTTTTTCTACGAGAACTGCTTGTCACTCAGTTGCTCAACCTCTCTTTTCTTTTTCGAAGAGAGTAGGGATAGAAGGATAGGGCTATGACAGGACTAGTGGTTAGCTAATCGCTCTCGTTACGCCCCGTGAGGATGGGATTGGTGGGAGGGAGGACTCAGACTACGAACAGAAATCCATAAATCGATTGAAAGATCAATCTATGAAAACCGTCCGCACCGGGAATTGAACCCGAGACATCCGTAACCGTAGCCAGCGACGAAACCAACTGCGCCACGGACGCCGACAAAATCAAGTTTAGTACGGTATTAAATAATATAGGAAAAAAATAAAAAAAGTATGGACGAAACTCGCAGATAAGTAATATGTTTTATTATTTTCAACAGGTACCTGATTTGTATTTGATATATTTTTAAATACAGTCTATTAGCTAACAGGTTCTTATCAATTATTAATCTTTCCAAATATTATATTTTACATCTACTATATGCAAATCGCAGATTATGAAGGAGTTTGACGTTAATCTTCTACAGTGATATATTTCACTCACCGTATTTGTAGTGTTTGAGAATACATGCAAACAACAACACCTTTTAACCCTTTATAACACAATATAAGAAAAATGTTTTACAAAATTTAAACAATTTTTTTAAGCAAGTAATTAATTAAATCGTATATTTTCGATGGATTCGGAAGCCACTATGTGAAAATTCATTTTAATATAAAATTAAAATTGATATCTTAGTTATTCCACTGGCTGTGTTACTAAATGTAAATGCTTCTTTAAGAAGCACCTTCAGATAAACTGTTAGTTTGAAGATGATTCTGAAGTAAACAAAACACATGTCACATTGAGTAATACACCCAGTGAAATAACTCAATTTTATATTTAATTGTAGCACGTCTCACGTTAATACTGAATTTTTTTTAAGGTTATGTTAATTTCAATAGTTTTCCATCGTCATTTTAGCACTTCAGAATTTTTGTTAAATCAACTCCAATTGCATTTATATAATTTTCTAAGCTGTTAATTAACATGAACCCCGTCACCTTTTTAGGCTCAGTCTTCTTTGTGCTTATCATCAAAGCCACCAAAAAATCAAAATTTTAATGAACTTGAGCTTGTTATTTTTGAGAGTGAATATAGAAATATGGGGCTAAGATAGAACTACTGATTAGCTGATTGCTCTCGCTACGGCCTGTTTTTAGGATTGGACAGTTGTGAGAGAATTTAGACATCCATGGCTTCGAAAACATCCATAAATCGAATCAAAAATCAATTTATGAAACTCTCCGCTTTAGGAGTGGAATTCGAGAACACCGCCACCGAAGCTAATGACGTAAACCACACGGCTTCAGGCTCAGTCATTTGTATTAGTCAAAAATAAAACATCATTACAATGCAAAGTAAAAACATTTCAACTTATTTATATAAACAAAAATATCAAAAAACCTGATAAAAGCTGATTTTTTTGAGACGGCGCATAGTAACTCGATGCAATTATCGCAGAGTAAAATGCCGCCTAATACTCAATAAAAATAGTAGATAAATGATTTATGTATGTTAATTAAAATACAAATATATTGTGTGATTCAAATATATTGACACACCTTGGTTTTTTGTTAAGTTTACGTTTTATTAGGGTCCATAACTGAGAACGCACAGCGTTAATGACAATTATTCGTAGAAGTCGATCCAACTCTTGTCGTGAAGGGCGATTGGTAAATCGCCGGCGGACACGTTCGCTGAACGAATCAATTTTTGACGGAAATGGGTGGCTCCGACGGTGCGGGAGTCGATTGCCAGCCTTCGAGCCAGGAGAGCCGCCGGCCCTCGTGGCCGGCACCGTTGACATTGTGGATTGTTTGTGTTTGTTTTGTAATTGGACTTAATTTAAAATCGTTTGTCGTATCACTTGCACTATAACTTAAAAGTAAATTCATGTGTTAAGTAAATGTAAATGTAGACTCAATTTGATGTGTTAGAATTATTTTTGTGTATTTTAAACCACTGCATCTTCGATTAAAATAATTAAATAATCTTCGATTCGGGTCTTCTCAATATATTATGTTCTCTTTTTTCTAAATGGATTATAAATATATAGCCAAGCAAAATTTAATTTTCATTTATTTATTTTTTCACATATTTTGCCATAGGGCGGATAAAATATTTTTAACTAACATTACTTCCTCTATATATTTATTGCAAATTTTTTATTTCGTCATGGATAATTATCTATATTTGAATATTTCTCGTAAAAAAACAATGCAAGGTACCACATTAGGATCGTCATTATAAATTCACAAAAATTATCATAATAATTCTGACTTAGGCCACCCGGTAATTGGATACGTACATTTTAAAAATCCATCTTCTAATATTCTGTAATAATTATTTTACCGAATAATAAATGAAACCTGTTTCATGAAAAACCTATAAACCGACTATAAATTTTTAGATTTTTTTTGAGAAAAATAATACTAGGACCGTCTTAGTTATTTTGAAAACATCATTTTGAAATATTTCATTCATTAGATGTAAGAAAATAATATTATTCAGCGGCTCGCAACCATTGTCTCGAGAGCAAAAGTTTTGTAAATTACCATTTTTTTTATAAATAAAAATATTACAAAGTTATCATGCATCAGATTAGTTCGCTTAATGATAATTTTTGAGATGATCCAAATCGAAGAGAGACTAGTGGCTGGTTATCGACGTCCTGGAAGGGCTGGGAACTCAAACAAACACCATTTCAAATCAGGTTCAACACTTATTTATTTTAATCGAAGATGCAGTGGTTTAAAATACAAAAACATAATCTTAACACATAAAATTGATTCTACATTTACATTTACTTAACAGCCGAGTTTACTTTAAGTTATAATGCAAGTGACACGACAAACGATTTTAAATTAAGTCCAATTTCAAAAAACGTTAACGGTCATGACCACGCTGACCGACAGCTCACCTCCACTCGAAGGCTAGTAATCAACAACTCATAAATAAAATCAAAATGACTCCTGCATCGTCGGAGCCACCCCTTTCCATCAAAAATGGACTCGTCACAACAAGAGTTGGTCGACTTCTAGGAATCGTTGTCACTGGCTGCGTATTTGTAAATAAAATGGCCGATTAATAAATATATAAATAAATGAAAATTTAAAGAATATAACTCATGATGACAGAATAACACATTGCTTAATTTTCAAGTCTTTCGATAAGAAGAGCTGTTAACGTGTGACGCTCATGAATTTGGGCCACAATTCATTTGTATTTAAAAAAAAATAATTCATTGAAATGGTTTATTTTTTGTTATGGTTGTTGGAATAAAAAGTTATCTGATGAACGCTTGATTTTGTGACTGATTGCAACATAAGAAAAAGAAATTCATTCGATGACATAAATCACCAACACAAAAAATTCTCAAAATTTATGTAAGCGTATTGAATTTATAGTATTGTATTTTTGTATTAGATCTTTATTTTAAAAACACCGCATTAAGACAAAATATTGATTATTTATATTTTTCTTAAATATTTCATAGTATAGAATGAGTCATTCAGAAATGGAACACAATAAAAAAAAGGTTGACAGCCGCTTTAATGTCAAACACAATATGGTCTTATAAACAAGGCGCTTGTTCGTAAAGGTCAAGATTTTTAAACACAAATTTTATGGTTCGGGTTTGTTGCATCTAAACATTATTTTTTAAGGTAATTATGCTTTTTAAAAATAATTATGATTATATCGTATTAATTATTACGCATATTTTTAGAAGCGCTGTTAAATTTAATACTATGATCAAGGATTATTGAATAATTAAATGATACAAAAAAATAATGTGAATATCTAATAGAAATAATATTTGAAGTTTTAATTTTATTTATGATGGCAAGTTTTATGAGTAAAAAAATATGTTAATGTAACAGAATATAGTTTATGATAAAAACATCTGCAGCTCCCACCGAGAGACTGAATAAAATAGCAAAAATAAACAAAAATGTGCTGCGTAATGTTTTAAAATTTTAATTCTAGAAGATACCGAAAATCAAAAACCGGTTCATAATTCATAAAACCTAAAAATCTGCATTTGTCAGGGTCCGTGGCGCAGTTGGTAGCTTCGTTGGCTACGGCTACGGATGTCTCACGTTCAATTCCCGGTGCGGACGGCTTTCGTAATTTGATCCTTTAATCGATTTATGGGTTTCTGTTCGAAGTCTGAGTGTTTGTGATGTCTAAAACACCCTCCTACCCATCCGATCCTCAAGGGGCGTAGCGAGAGCGATTAGCTAACCACTAGTCCTGTCCTAGCAATATACTTCTATCTCTACTCTCTTCGAAAAAAGAGACGTTGAACAACTGAGAAACAAGCAGTTGTCATGAAAAAAATCTGTTAAGATACCTCCATTAGAAGACCATATGCTATACGTTGGGAGCGCACATCGAAAAAAAATATGCATTGATGCATAATGGTCATCAGGTTACCAATTACAATAGAATCCTGATCAGCTGTTCTTCGGTCTGTCGTTTTCTATCATGTATCATAACGTTCAGTTAGCAGGCCCTGTAAATGCTCATACAAATGTACCAAAAACAATATGGCATTGATCGTTCCTCTATCATCGTTTTTCTCTATCATCGTTTTTCTGTGTTGATCGTTTTTGTGCGGAATGCATTATTATGTATGTACTGGGATCCTTGAATGCGAAATATTATGCAAATAATAAGATTTAAGACCATAAACATTTTTAGTGCTATTGATTGAATTTGCATTGACTTTGCAGAAGTCCGTTTATAATATTGCCATGTCGTCTGGGTTGCCATCTGTATTGATTCGTTCCCCACAATATCACAAAGATGAAATGAGCTAACTAAATACAAGCTGTAAAAGGTTAAGTCAATGTAAGAAGTTCATTAAACTAAAATCTTCAATAAAAATGTTTCACTTTATTCATTTAATAAATTGTAGAGCTTTATTTACGCGGATTTTCGTAAGCGCATTTCTTTAAGGATCCCATGTTTTATATGACTTTTTTACGCGGGTTAATTTACGCGGTTCAAGGCGGAAAGTATATTTCGCGTAAATTGCGGGATGCATGTCCTTTATCATGGGATTTGATAGTGAGAGGGTCAAACAAAGAATTAGTACGCTTAACTGTTATTTTGTGTTTTAATTTGCAGTAAGTCAAGAGCATCGATCAATATCTTTTTAATATACACACACTCGCTTTGAATAATTTACCAATTACGTAGGTTAAGTTTTATTATAATTTATTGGACAAGTGCCAGAGACAGTCGTTAAATCTCACCAAAAAACTCTGATTCTCAATGATAGGAGGTTGTTGTCTTATTATTTAATTTATTACATAAGAGTATCATAGAAAAAAAACACTAGAGCAACAATACTTACGTAATACATCATAATTAATAGTACAGAGGCTTGCAAGTTCTCTTGTGTACACATCGATTCCATTCCAAGAGCTGTAGTGTTAAATAATTTACATTGTCATAAAAATAAAGTATTTTATTAAATTATCACATCGTTTTTTTAAAAGCGTGTCTGTTTCCAATGTGGAGCATATAGGCTTCTAATGGAACATCTCAGTAACTCAGTCGCTAAACTGTGTTATTCAGTAAGTGTAACATTAGAATGATTAGTTTAGGAAATTACTGTTTTTTAAATATTGTTCTAAGCTATTCAGCTAAGGATAAGCGGTTGGAGAGAAGTAATGAAAAAAAAACCACTTGTTGATTCTTTCCGTGTAACCGTGAGGGACGAAATTAAAAAGCGTTTACGAATTGGCACCGCAACCGGTGAAATAAAACGATCATTTTTATACATTCGGTGGCTATAATCTCTCTTTTAATTATTTTTGTTGAAACAAATATTGCATTATTTCGATATTTAATGGAAAATCGTATTAGTGCTTGCACCGATAGTGTAACTGCAATGAAAAGTAAAACAAAAAAGCTTATAAGTTATACATTCCTGTATATTATTGAAAAACGTTAATGCCGAAAATTTCCCAGGGAAAATATTATAAACAAAGAACGAATGAATCAAAAAAATACACATTACAAAATCATGTGTTAAGTGTTCCATAACTTTTAAAACGTAAAAGTGTTTAATTTACTTTTATTAAAAAAATATATTAGCTACTGTTACATATTCATCAAATAAAAAAAAATTATTGAATTGTAAATTTTGTTTTATGATATTTACATATATTGTCTTGCGGTGTACAGCTAAATATTAATGAAAGCTTAGGTGTTCCGTGGTGAGAAAATGTGGCGGAACAAAAAAATAAAACACAATTTGTTTTGTACTGTATAAAAAATTTGTATAATGATCAAGACCGGTTTCGCTCGTCGCGAACATTATAAACTATCGAGTGATCAGTTGCTGACAAAACAAATCATATTTTATTTTTAAAATAATATATAATGTCTTTCCTCCCTGAATTTACATTTAACACGTTAAAAGTGTTAAGAACGCATTTTAATACATATTACGATGTTGTGGTTGATTTAGTTTTTCAATTTCATAATGTAAATAGAATATATCAAAAATTGTGAAGTTCTGAGCTCTTCACTCAGCAGTTGATGACTCAGAAGATGGGTGCTGATGATGACAGACCTTAAGTATTAAATTTGTAACTCGTTTGAATTTTTTTTAAAATAAAAATGCCTTTTACAAATTTAATTGTCATTAGAAAAGTGACATTATGATATATTATAAAAATATTTACTGTGTTGTCATACCAAAAAAACATAGGTTATTCCAGATCACGTCCTGTTATTTATTATTATCATTTTATTTATTTGTTGAATTGACATTTAAAAGATAAAATTTATGAATATCATCGTATGCTTTTTCGGATTTTTGAATCAATATTCCAAGATTGTCATAATATTTTATATACATCAAGAACAGTTTGACTATTTATTAAATCATTTTATTTATTTGTTGAATTGACATTTAAAAGATAAAATTGATGATCTCAATCAGATTTTCCGTAATTATAATTTGAATCAATATTCCAAGATTGAAAGATTTGATGTACAGTACTCAAGAACAGTTTTACTATTTAGTTTAAAACAAACGTTTTTGGCAGGGTTGCATGATGATGACAGATTGCACCTTCCAGGAAATGTGCCAATTCTATTGATCCTTGTTTATTTTTAGAAACAGTTGGCTGGTCTACAATACAAAAGTTTACAAATATTTACATTTACAAATTAATACACGTTATACAAGAAACAAAATTAAATCAGCAGCGAAGCGATTGGACAACAAAAACACACTGACCGTCCGATTGGATAAGAGTTAAGCG
The DNA here is from genome assembly GCA_022494535.1 of Himalopsyche phryganea. Taxonomy (NCBI): domain Eukaryota; kingdom Metazoa; phylum Arthropoda; class Insecta; order Trichoptera; family Rhyacophilidae; genus Himalopsyche; species Himalopsyche phryganea. The sequence continues at coordinate 97,005 of JAGVSL010000226.1, forward strand.
CTTCATCCCCACCCTCAGCTGACTTCAGCCTAACAGTAAGATTTTAACGAAATGATGAACTACTAAGAGAATGAGTGTGGTAGGTACACGATCGTGGGCCAATGCAACTTTCGGCCCGGAGCGCTCACTAAAACGGGCTTCGTGATTTTTTTATTACTGAATTTACTCCGCGGATTTACACAGCTGAAGTTAAATCAAATAATATTTGTTTGCCAATGTGCTTACAAAATGAATTAAAGTCATAGTTAAAGACAACTCAAGGCATCGTTTTGGAGCACGTTGCAAAACTGGGGTGTGTCAAGTTATATTCTAATAACTTCACGTAAGACGGTCGTTAGAAAATCTCTTGAGTTATTGGTTCGTCTTGAAACCACTCGATTGGTGAGGCAAATCTGCCCACGAAATCTTTTTTGTTTGAAAACTTCAATATTCTATTCTGCAGACCTACATCCTAGATCCTATGCGGACATTATGTAAAATTATCGATTATTTAAGTAGAATAAAATGTATATTATCTTTTTTCCTGGCGCTACTCTTAAAATTAAGACAAGACCTACTTGTGACACCTGTCAATACATAATTATAATTATTGACAAAAATTTTAAAGCAAAGATTAGTACTGGTAATAGAAATAATTTTTTAAATTCTGTTAAAAATGCTGGACATGTAGTCGAGTGGTCAACGTCTTCGTCTTCGGTTGCGAAAAATATAATACCTATGTCAAATGTGTTTTTACAACAGGTGATACACTTACAATACAACGGTACCATAAAAATAAATATAAATTACAAATAAATGTAGTGGTCGATCAATTTAACGAATACCTTCATAACCAAATGCTAATACACATAAGCAGGTAACTCCAATTTTTAATGCTTACCGGATGTTAAAGATCTTAAGTCATTAAACCAGGTGTATAAAAAAATTACATCTTTGATTGACATAGATAATGTATGTACATATAAGTTATTCAGCGTCGTATTATTAATACCTATTGAAAAAAAAAACTCGACTCCCACTTCCGCGCCCAAAGTATCACTTCGATAATTCAGATTAGTTATTTTTGGCCGAGGTATTTGTAACGTATAATTTTTTTATTCGTTCTGTAAACTTAACTAGTCTAAATGCAGGTTCTCACAAGGTGAAAAAAATTCTGTCAGCAATTTTTTTCAACAGCATTAAATAGCACACTTTTGTCCAACAACATCATAATAATAATGGAACAGAAACAGTTTTATTTAGCTGGTAATTGTTCCAGCATATTTTATCATTTTGTGCTTCAAAATAAATTCGTATCAAATTGAAAAATTGATATTTTATATTGTCCGTCTTGAACTCAACCCAGAACATTCTGATTTTAAACGGATATCTTATAATTGAGCTAAAGAGTCAAGAAAAATGTTAAATAATTTGAATATGACCTTGATATTATAATATACTATAATATCGTTTAACCGGTTAAAGTCACATTGGTGTAAGACATTTTTATAAAATTTTAACTTAAATCCAGAATTGATATCTTACACATGCCAAGCTTTTAAAAGTAAAACACGACAGCTAAGTCAAAATGTCAAAGTGCTGTCAACAGATGGCACTACAAATTTCATAGGTAAACGAAATAATGGTTTATTTGACAGCAACAGTGTTTTCAGTCAGACGTGTACAACTGTGTGTCGATTATTGTCTTCACTTGGTCACATTTTACGCAAGTTCGTTGCATTGTTATCACTGTTTTATATTTTCAAGCCTGTTCCTTTATACAATATGTCATTTTATATTTTCAATATATTCGGAAGTTACTGTGGGAAGACTATTTTTAATATAAAATTTAAATTGATGACTGTATTATTGCTCTGGCTGTGGTCGGCAAAAAGTTTCCAATTTTACTTATATATTGTCAATTTATACTTTATTAATCTTTATTTTATATTTAAATCGTTATTGTATTAAAAAGTGAGCCAAACAATACTTGTTTTGTAAAGAATACACAAATTCGATTCGAAAGTTTTTATAACTCCAAACAGGCCTTTTAATTATATTCAATAATTACCTTAGCTAAAGGGATTTAATGCTCTAAAATTTATTTTTATCTCTAAAACTTGTTTTATCTCAAAATGAGCAAAGTATGAATTACACCACTGTGCCTTTCAAATGCTTATTTGTTGATACGACATAAAGCAGCAAAAAATGTCGCAAAACAATAAGAGCAATGTTATAAATATGTATTTGTTTGTAGGAAATTTATCATGAAAATGGTCAAATTTAATCTATTCGCATGTCACATTTTAAATTTATCACCGCATACATACATTTTTCACCGCAGTTCAAGACTGTCAAAAATGTTGTAAAGGTGTTGCACGATTTATGTTGCGAGTGGCTACTAATTCAAAATAACATTAAAGAATTCGTCACTTAAATTATTGTGCTCTATGTTATCAAGATGAGATTGTTTTATAACGAGAACGAGATCAATATTTTATCGCGTCATTTCTTGCAATGAAATTCTCCTTAAATACTTTCTGCGCATAAAAACACAATGACACTTTATCAATTTCTTGAGATTTATTTTTATTACTCATTGTTTGATAGCGCCAGCGGCATCTTACTGCACCATTGTCATTTAAAGTATTTAAATTATTTGAATTTCGAATATAAGTCCCTATTGATTTTCCACAATGGCAATCACCAATAAAATCGATATGTTGATTGTTTATTTATCAAATTATTCCATCTCCATTTAATAAAATATGCTAGAGATAAAATAAACAATAAAATGTTATAAAGGTATTTGATATTAAGTGATTTTTCATGTACTATTTTCCCTTTACGGCAGTGGTTTCGAACTGGGAGGTGTCAAAATTTGTAATTAAAAAATAATTTTCATACCATAATATCCACAAATGTCATAATGTCGGCGTCCGTGGCGCAGTTGGTAGCGTCGCTGGCTACGGTTACGGATGTCTCGGGTTCGATTCCCGGTGCGGATGGTTTTCATAGATTGATCTTTCAATCGATTTATGGATTTCTGTTCGTAGTCTGAGTCCTCCCTCCCACCCATCCCATCCTCACGGGGCGTAGCGAGAGCGATTAGCTAACCACTAGTTCTCTCACAGCCCTATCCTTCTATCACTACTCTCTTTGAAAAAAATGAGAGGTTGAGCAACTGAGTAACAAGCAGTTCTCGTAGAAAAAGTCTGTTAAGATACCTCCATTAGGAGACCATATGCTCCACATTGGGAGCGGACATGGAAAAAAAAATATCCACAAATAAATAAAACTTCATATCGCAACATGACAGCAAAAATTCAGTGAATGAATTTTACTCATTGACAACATATACTCTTGGAGGCAGCATTTTTGAAAATTCTGTAAGTAATAAACAAATAAAAATAATCTCAGGATAATCACGAAGCCTCAGTGACGAGACAGAAAAAAAAACATTGTCGGGAACATTCACAAGATGCTGAATTATCATTATGAGGTTGAAATTAATAAAAAAAACTATTTAACGTTGACAGTGAGCAATTTGTGATGAAAAAATCTTGCAATTCTTTCAATAGAACTCCAACTGGCTGATAATGTTGCTGACGATTTTGCTAAGAGCAAAGCAAGGGAAAATAATTCTGTTGTAATTTTTTGATGTTTTTTTGCGAATAGTTAATACCGTGTTTGTAAAATCTGCTAAATATATTGTCGTTTACAATTTTTAATTTACAACATATTAATGGATTTTACACCAGTATTTTTGTATTTTTTATATAAATAATACATATAAAAAATATTTTTTGGACTAGATTTTTTGACATATTTTAAGAACAAGCTTGCAGGACTGTAGAATATTAATATTAAATAAAACATTTGTAATCGACAAATCGTAAAAATATTCTCAGTACACCTAGTACACCAAAACAAGAGAAAAAGACAGATATGAAAATTCTTTCTCTCTCACATCATCATACATTCATTCTCACAATACACACTCATGATTTATGCAACACACACATACATATTTTTTATTTATTCGAAGTAATATATATATGTGATAAAAAGAGTCGGAGTCGATCGGGTTTTAATGATTCAAAGCACTACCACTTCACGACTCCATCTCCACACACAGCTCTGGTAGAAATAGCACAGGTATAGTCAACGTGCCACTTCTTGATTGTACCTAAAACTTCTATTAAAAAAGCATACTATATATACCTTATAACATCGCTAAAATATTTTGTTTCTACACTAACATTTATAGTATAACATGTTTCACAATGTAATATTTAATGTAATATTTATCATTGTTATATTCGGATCACCTGTTATTTTCGAGAAAAAATTTTGACAGGTGACCACTTAATGAATTAAATCCATAAATCCTCCGCAATGGCGAGAAGTAACAATCCGCCCCGGGCGTTTGTTTTTTCGCGAAACAATTCAATAACTTATTGCTTCACTCACTCGATTTGACTTTCCAACGGCGTAGGTCAGTGATGTACAAACTATAATTTGATGTATTTATACACGTAGTTGATTGTAAGTCGTAGATTGATTGGTATAACTTAAAATATTGACTCGCAAGGTAAACCGATCATAATAATTTATTATTTATGGCTATATTTACAACAGAAACGTTTATTATTTGACAAGGAAATCCTGTCGAAAAAGAATTATATCGTGATGTTTAAACTAACAAAATTATGAACCGAGACATAAATGGCAATGCACAATAGAAGAGCGTTACCCAAGACCAGCTGCTCTCAATCATTTTTACCACCGCGAAACACTAGGCACGATCATTTTCCTCTTAATGACGATTGATTCTTAAAATCACATGTCATTATAAAAAACAATAAATTTTGTATTTGTTTTGTGACGATTTTACTCAATGAGAATTATTTGTCATTACTATTAATCAAAATTAAAAAATAATCTTTCTAGATTTGTAAAGTTTGCTTCTTCTAGAACACCTTAAATAAAAGTGTAAGGAAAGAATAAATACGATTGACAACACAGACGAGTTGCCAACACTGGAGAAAACAGAGACACCAACAGAACGCGTCATACCATACACCGTGACGGGCAAAAGACAGAACGATAACGAAAATTATAGAAGCTGGATTACCTCACACATCGTTACAGGCGACAATAATTTTTCACTAGCCGTCGACCGCAAAGTTTGGCGGCAGTTTTATTCCAAAATGTTAAAAAATTAGTACTTACATAATTCGAATAAAGATTTCAAAAAACGTTATCCATGTAAATCGACAAAAGAACGTGTGAACAAAATTATAGATGGATGTCACTACTGTCGCCATTTTATATTTTATCACGGAATCATAAATTGATTTTAACCGTATTTTAAAGTGGAAATGTAATTGAATAAGATACAAAGAATATTTCTCGTATATAATAAATAATTATGATAATACTTTGTTTTCATGTCAATAACATATTAAACGACATTGGCAATTTATATTTGACATTTTAATAACTATTATTTTTAAATGAAATCACCGCAATACGAGATGAAGTCTCCGTAAATTAAAAAACAAATCAATATTGTTGGATTTTATCACTACGTGCATCTGAACACAGAAGATTGCCGCCTGCAACAAGGATAACCCTTTCTACTGCATCTCAGAAATGCATGGCCAGATTGTAATACCAAAATAAACAACACAATCTATGAAATGTAGTACATACATAAACGATCTAAAATAGTGTTATTTGGATCTACAACGTCACTTGAAATTGTTCGAAAATATCGACAGTGTTTTGGCCAATTGATGTAACCCTCAAAGAATACGAAAATTTATGTTATTTTAAAGACGACAGAACAGGTCTCAGCCAAATGATGTAAATTAGAAAGAATAATTGACCACTTTTTGGAATGAAAACTCATTTTATATTGGTTTTAGGGTATACAAATTCTGCCCCGGTTACTTGATGTAAGCAACGATACACTATTGTCGGCGTCCATGGGGAAGTTGGTAGAGTCGTTGGCTACGGTAACGGATGTCTCGGGTTCATTTCCCGGTGGGGACAGTTTTCATAAATTGATCTTTCAATCGATTTATGGATTTCTGTTCGAAGACTTAGTGTTTGTGATGTCTAAAACCCCCTCCCACCCATTCGATCGTCACGAGGCGCAGCGAGAGCGGTTAGCTAACCACTAGTTCTGTCCTACCCCTATCCTTCTATCCCCACTCTCTTCGAAAAAAGAGAGGTTGAGCAACTGAGTAAAAAGCAGTTCTTATAGGAAAAAATCTGTTAAGATATCTCCATTAGGAGACAATATGCTCCACATTGGGAGCGGACGTGAAAAAAATATTCGTATAATCACATATCTGCAAACAAGAGAATTTACAGTAGTGCATTTCAAAGATTCATAACGCAACTCACCGTATAATGTTTTCGATAAAAACAGTTTTTAATCTCTCCTGAATAATTTTAATTTTGAGAGTTAAATCAATTGGCCAAAACACCGGCGATACGATGTCTTTTGAACTTTATATTTCATTAATATTTGTTTTTCCTTTAAAATGTCATAATATGTGCAGTTTAGAAATGTCAAATTAACAATTTTACACTTGAGACGTTATTAAATCTTACTCAACAATGGTAAGTTATTGTAGCAAGAATCACATACTAGTGTTCCTCATTCATCATTAATATTTTTTAACGAATGTCAGCGAAAGGCTCTTGATTATTTAAAAGGATAAAACCTACAGTCGAGCTGTATTAAAATAAGAAATGAATAGAAAGAATAATAATTTTAATATCGTATTTCTGTAAAGCAATTTTATACCATTATCAATAAATATCAAGAGATAATTTAAGACATCGACTGAGGGTGCTTGATGGAATTTCAATATCAAATTTGGCAGCTGAACCTTCCTAATTCTCCGCTATTATATCCGATACGTTGAAACACCTAACAGATGTCACTAGATGTGGAATGATTGTATATATTTACCCATTCGTCGAATTACATCCCGTCAAAACCCACAATACTATTATAATTGTAAAATCACTGGTATTTCTAAAAGAAGTTGAAAAGCGGCAATTCGCCACTCTGTTAATATGGTGTTTACAAAATAAGGATTAGGGAAATTCCCAAAATTTTAACTCAGGTATCAGTGTGGCTCTCAGACGTATAATATCTTACCTCGTAAATAATATTTGTCGCATTTGTATCTTCTATATAAACGTTGGACACTGTTTACTGTCTCTCAGTTCGAGTCCATCCGTGTGCTCGAATGCCTGAAGATGCCGAAAGGCGAAACCCGGGTCGTTAGTGACAAAATACATGGAAGTGTACAAAATCTCAGTAATCCAAATTTAATATCAAGAGAGATTGGATGCGATTATATTACCATTTTATTTGAGGTTACATCAAACACCTTCAGTCGAAAACATTAGCCATTTTAGTAAATAATTAAGTTTAAAAAGCTCAATCATTTGTTAATTTCACAGTAAAGGACCTTGCATGATTGACATCGGCCATTATCAGAGGGGGAAGTCATAAGGAGCAATTGTCATGTACAGGTGTACCAATTTAACTTGACTGATAGTGACGGTGCCACTGTCACGTTAGGAATGTTGCCATACTCAACCAGACGGTTATTAAAATTAGACAAGATATTTAATTTGTATAAAACGGCAATTGGCGAAATTTATTCTGGACTGACAATTATAATTCCAAATTCGGCGGCGGCCAAGTAATCTTAATAATACTATAGAATACACGCTTTATAACTGTTTTTACTAGAATTATACGCTTTGTGTATAATAAATATAGAGTTCCATACATTGACTCTAGAGCCGTGTAAGGATCCCGTGATCCTAAATCCTAGAACCGGAGTACAAAGTTATAAAGTGGCAACCCTACCTCCCAATTTTAGGAACTTAATCCTATAAAAATCTGAAACGTCTGCCAATCTTTAAGCGAGAAAAGCTTTTGTTTACATATTTTGAAACACTATGAATAAAAACCATGAATTAATAGATTTGTGTTTTGGAAAGGGTATACCTCAAATATACCTGTTGGGTATAATTTTTGTCTCAAATGCCCTGGATGACGTCACGATTTTTATCCAAAATCATTTGTAACATTATAGATAACCGTTAAGTTAATTTAAGAATTAAATTTAAAAAAATAATGTATGAAGGCTGAAAATGAGAGGGCTTAAAATATGAGGAAATTTAGAGTAAAAAAAGAGGCGGGGGAACTATTTTGTGATGAAATGTGACATCATTCATAGTCATGAATTTATACCATTACAAACAATAAACGTTTCTCTAATGTAACCCACACCGTATTTACTCGCCATGCTTAACAATATTTTACGGTGTGTACTTCAATAAATAATAATCTTGGCGGCCGCTGAAAGGAGTCGAAGCGAGAACCCATCCCTTCGGAGAGCGCGTGCAGTATTTTGTAATATCGCGCATGGTTGACACCTCTCTGCAGTAAATACGAACAAAGAAATAATATAAAATATTTAAGCTACAAACTAAAAAGTAACCACATCGCATTTCATACTATTGTTGTAACATGAAAGCTTCGTAGCACTGTCCGGTAAAGAAGAAAACTTGACATCTTAAAATATTTGTCCCATGGCCCATTTTAATATATTTTTCAAATAGTAATATTATAATATTACCAAGTGGCTGTGTCACATATGAGAATTCCCTCAACACTCGCACTCTAAATTCATTTTGACAGTAGAAGTAAGTATGTACCCTATAAATGGAAAATAAATTTTAAAAATTTTCGGAACTCTTATCTCAGTTCTTTCACAATTTTTCACTCCAAAATATAAGCCCATTGAAGTATACTAAATAAAAATTGTTATAATATTTCAATAAAAACGACATCATATTTCATGTAACATGTAATAAGCGTATTATTATTAATTTGTGATATTTACATAACATATTTTTAAAATAAAACACGTTTAGTTTGTTATACTTCCACATTTTTATAATGATCAGGACTGATTTTGTTCGTCGCTAGCATTATCAGCTAACATGTTTTCGGTTGCTATGCCAATGACCAACGATAATGTGCATTACACATAGTTTGCGTTTTATGAATTAATATTAAGTAACTTCAGGGCATGTGCACTGGAATTCAGTTCAGGACGCACGATGTCCAATGTGGTTTTTCTTATATGAAACAGCCTTCAGGTATCTAACAGTGATCTTCAGGTCCAGTTCCAAGATTGACTTTGATCAGCAATAACATATATGGACAGTTATACGAGATGATGTCCTGTGATCCCGCTGGTAGCAGTAACGTGCAGCTAGTATAAGTATTGTAATATTATAAGGGGGGTATTATATTGATATCAAAAACTTTTTTAATTAAATCTATTTACAATAAAACACACGCACGATTTGTTTATTTGATTTTAAAGTCATGAGTCTTTTGATACAGAGACAGTTCTATTTTATTTTATTGCTATGCCTTTGAGAATGTGGTGCCGTCTTTGAACGCAGTGGCGTCCTCTAAATGAGATACATGATTCCAGAAACACAACTCATATTAAAGCATAATTTCTCACGGTTGATATGCTCACATATTGATATTTAGTACCTTGACTAAATCATAAATTATCGCAACTTTTTAAGTAATTATATTATCTAAAAATATTCGTTTAATTCTGGAAAGTCTCAAAACTAACGATAAATGCGGGAAAGATAGATTGGAGTAATATTTTTATTACACCTGCATCTTAAAATTGGACAAAAAGTAAAAAGGACGATTCCAATATACACAAACGGCCTATTTTGTCCGCTTCCAATGTACAATATACGGCCTCATAATGAAGGTGTTTCTAAGAGACGTGATTTGTTACTCAGTTGCTCAAACTCTCTTTTCCGAAGAGAGTAAGGATAGGGATAGGACAGAACTAGTGCTTAGTTAATCTCTCTCGCTACGCCCCGTTTTTAGGGTGGGATGAGTTCTAGGGAATTTTTAGACATCACAAACATTCATTTTTCAATCAATTTATGAAACTGCCCGAAACCGTAGCCAACGATGTTGACCACTGCACAACGGATCTGACAAACATCGGGATCTATTGGCCAAAACGTCAATATGCCATATAAATTTGATAGTGGATCGTTACGTTAGGTAAAAAAGTTTGGATGTCCTTTCAACTCTTTGCACCCCACTGCACGGCAAGCCGACATGAAAAATATGCAACGTAAAAATGATCACAGAATAGTACCGGCTTTAAGACAAAGACAATAATCGTGAGCTGCATCAGAGTGTAATGCCGTTGGGTACAGTCTGACAAATATAAATATTCTAATAAGACTGACAGATATAAAAAAATCGCCTCGTGTTAATTTGAAGTCAAAACTTTCTTCATTATATATATTATAAAACGTGTAATTAATTTCTTCGCGTAACTTAATACGTTGGATGAATCCATGAATCAAATCGTTCAAATGAATCGTTCACAATTCGTTAAGACAAATTTAAAATACAGCGCAACCTCGATCTACCGTTCTCGTGTTGGTCGTTTTTTTTTGAGGGTGCCTTAAAAAACGAGGAATCGGGTTTTCGCTACATATATTTTCGATTAGTTAAACACTTACTTTGTGTCTTAAATTAACTTATAAATCAAATAATACAAGTCCTGTAGCCGAGTGTTCAACGCTCTTGGAAGTTCTTACTGTTCGATAGTAGGGTTACGGTATCGAGTTTCCTAATCCACTCTTTCATGCATTGACTTTAAAATCAATTTCTGGAGTTGTGTTTAAAGGCTTGGGCGTCGGTGGTATTAAACCACAAAGAGAGAGCGAATAGTGAATGCAAGTTTTTTCCAAGGCCTTCTACTCTTATCCATTTAGAAAAATGAGAGCTTGGGCGACTGAATTTCAGTTCTCATAAAACTTCTGTTCAGATACTACGTTCGGAATCTATGTGGGCCACATTGGGAGCGGAGTTACCATTTCTGGAATAGTTTTACAAGGAGTTTTAGTTTTAAAGTTTATCAATTAAACGAATGTTTTTTTTCCTTAGTAATAGATTTTACTGTCCAAAAATATGATTCTTTTCACTCTCCCTTAAATCCGTACTTATGGTAGCTGTTTCTGCTTAATACTAATACCGTATTAAAGGCAAAGAATATTTGAGACGATAAAAGGTAAAGTCCTCATTTTATCAAAATACAACAAAAAATATATACACTATAAGTCATTTCACACAATATGTAATGATAAATAACCTGACAAAAGCATACGAAAGCAATGCTTAAGTCTTTAAAAACGTCCAGAATCCGTTAAATTTTAAAGTTAAAATTAAATGGACCAATTTGTCGGCGTCCGTGGCGCAGTTGGTAGCGTCGCTGGCTACGGTTACGGATGTCTCGGGTTCGATTCCCGATGCGGACGGTTTTCATAGATTGATCTTTCAATCGATTTATGGATTTCTGTTCGTAGTCTGAGTCCTCTCTTCCACCCATCCCATCCTCACGGGGCGTAGCGAGAACGATTAGCTAACCACTAGTTCTCTCATAGCTCTATCCTTCTATCCCTACTCTCTTTAAAAAAAAAAGAGAGGTTGAGCAACTGAGTAACAAGCAGTTCTCGTAGAAAAATCCTGTTAAGATACCTCCATTAGGAGACTATATGCTCCACATTGGGAGCGGACATGGAAAAAAAATAATTAAATGTACATGTTGATGTAAAATTTTATTTAGCTTAAATTTATTGCAATTATCGATTGTCTGGATACGTTTTTCGTATAATACACAGAGCGTATCAGTGTATTAGTTGACGCGACCCCAATGTTTGGGTATGCG
>JAGVSL010000227.1:0-125856 GCA_022494535.1 Himalopsyche phryganea
AATGATTTGCATAAAACTATATAAATTTCGTGCAAGTCTTCAAACTGCAAACTTACAAAATAGCCCAATCACAGCATCGGAGCCATAAACCTAATCGATGAACTGAAGCAGATAGCTACATAATATATATGTTTTAAGAAAATATTTTCATTTAAATCAATCTTACCTTTAAGTAAATAAAACTGAATTTGTAAACAGTACTAATTTTAAATTCTGCTTTCACGTGCTATCTTGTATGTCCACTAGAAGGAATAAATTTGTTAAAGTTGAGCTCCGACTGTCAATCATATCTCACTTTTTAATACATAACTACGTGTTCTTATAATTTTGAGAACATAGTGATAGTAAAGTTTGGATTTTTGAGATTTTGTACACTTCCATGTATTTTGTCACTAACGACCCGGGTTTCGCCTTTGGGCATCTTCAGGCATTCGGCGCACGAATGGACTCGTCCCTCAGTCGATGTTTTAAATTATAGTGATAGTAATTAAAAGTATTTTTCTTAGCGCCTGACAAATATGACGCCAGTTTGATGTGCTGTTGCCTGACAAATATGACGTCAGTTTGAGTCCATTCGTGTGCTCGAATGCCTGAAGATGCCGAAAGGTGAAACCCGGGTCGTTACTGACAAAATACATGGAAGTGTACAAAATCTCAATAATCCAAATTTGATAATCGACTATGTTTACAACATTGTTGTGGTGACACTAAAAATTTTACAAAGCTTAAATTTATGCTGTCAGCAAATCCAAAAAAAAAGTGAAGCAATTATTTTTTATTTTGGCTAAAATACCATTCAAAAATTTTAAATATTTTTTTGGTTGAAAAATTCCCGATTTGAAGTATGAATATGACTCTTCTTTTATTGCTTATGGTCGATACAGTAAAATGTCTATGACGTAAACAGACGCGCCGACATAGTAGATTTCTATAGTATATTATCTATGGCGGATTTCCTTAGGCGCGCCGGGAAACTAAATGGACGCTCAGGCACCAGAAAACCCGTTCGTCGTTATTTTCGAAATTTGATTTTACTTCTCGTAAAACACACTTGGTGTTAATTTGATGCCAACTCAAATGTGTTTTTCGAGGTGTGATGCCAGTGGAAATCGTGAGGTATTTACTTTGCTATTGTAACAATTCACGGCGCAGATATACGTAATTTAATTCCATCTATTTCCACAGCCACTAAAATTCAGATTCCGATACGTGGTATGGGCACAGGCCAGTGGGTCTATTAAAAAAAATGCTTGATGCACAATGTGTTTATTGTAATGATGAAATTTCTCACAGCAACATACTGTATTAGATTTCGTCATATCTATCGTAAAACTTGATATTATATGTCAAAATCTGAAACGAAGTTACACAATAATTTGTATCAATGGCGAGCCGATTTGACAGATTTCGATCGCTTCAGAAAATACGCGAAATGAAATTTTCAATGGTAAAACAAACCTAAACTAACTCAACATGTCATTTTGGGTACTCTTCCTTGTACAAATATCAATTTTACGCCCGTGTATCCGATGTTTACCCAAAATACTCGTGTGCCAAACCTGGTTAAATGTAGCCACTTCTGTCGAACTCTGTCATTCCACCGAGTAGTAATGTGATAACAATTTTTGACATTTATACCTAGTCAGATATTAAATGTGATGAACAAATACAACCACTAAATATGCTTCTTTGACTATTCATATAATGTAAAATATTAATTCATTTCAGTGCAGCCTGGGACAGCTTTTAACTCTGCAAGACCTTCATTGTATCCGTGTCTCTCACCTTAAATTCACCGTAAGTAATATTTTATTGTCACTATTTGTCTTATTTTATTAATGTCATGTGTGAGATATTTCAGCAAGGTCAATAACTTGTAAGAATTTATTATTCATTTGTTGTATTTATAGATTCACAGTTTGTGTTGTGTTATAATGCTGAGCAGGTGTTTTTTACTGAAATGGGTTAACTTCTTTGAATTGTCTTATCATTCCAGATGTTCTGTCATCAGTCATCACTGTTGCTGCTGAGAGAACTTCCAGTGGCCTGCGATGTCTCCAGTCAACACAGAAACCTGAACGTATTTTACAGTTTTATCCTACTGTTAACACTACATCAGATGTGGACAACTTTTAATCATTGCTCAGTTATTCATTCTTTTGTGAAATCAACACAATTAACTTCTTTAGCAATTGATTTAAACTGATAGAAATTTCCAAGAAAGTCGTCACTGGCAATATGGAGCTCATAAAAAGTTTCGGAATTTTCATTGCTGTCTTCTAAAGCAGTTCTCTGCAACCAATGTGCCATGGTACAATGCGTCCGAAAAGAAAGAAAGGTCAACATTTTCTTCCAAACCATTACAAAACATGAACGAAAAAAAAAGCAATGTCAAATAATATTATACCCAATAATATTACTAAAATCAGCAAAACCCGATAAGATCAGGTGAGTTCAATAAATTGGTTTTGTGTAATTTTATGTAGTCCAGCTTACTTTATATTTTTAGTTACAGCTCTTAACAATGTTTTTTTTACAATGGTCTTGTCTTGCGATGTGCCATAAAATTCTACGCAGTGTTTAGGTGTGCCGTGGGTGAGAAAAGGTTGCGGAGACTCTTTGAAAGCAACTGTATTTGTCTTCTTTGCAATTGACGATTTAAAATCATCATCTTTAACACTAGAAATACTATTTAAAATTCTCGGTTCAACTGGAAAACAACACTCCCTGGATATTATTGTTAAGATTTCTGGAACTAAAGTTAGCCTTGTATTTTTAGTCATTTATTTACGAATTTCTTCATATTGCATATGTTACACCGAATGAGTGAAGTTACTTAATACACGAAAAGTGCAAAATTTTACCTAAATCATGAAATAACCAAGCCCATGGCCTCATTCAAGAATTCGGCAAATTATCTGCTGAGTACGTGAATTCCGCAAGAATTTTTCTGTTTATTTCAATGATTGAGCATAGATAGTAGCGCCATAATGTCCCAGTGGTGTTTTTCGCAATTATTTGTTATATTTTATAAAATAATAGTACCGTTCCGGTGGTGCATTCTGGAACTAAACCAAATGGCAAATAAAAATATATCGATCAATACATAACTAGATACAATGACGTTCATTTCCATTCACCAAGCCCAAAATATCTAGAACTATAATATTACGAATGTACGAATTTTATTAATAGTTATTTTTGCAGATTGCTTCCTGCGAGGGTATAAAATTTAGCTTGATTTATTAAGGTTACTATTAAGATGCGGAAGAGTCCCGGGCTTAGGTTGTGTCATTGATTGGACATGTTACGGTTTTAGTGAATTTTCCGAATGTAATGTCATTTAAGTAAATCTGCACTTATTATGGTATATAACATTTGGAGGTTAAAAATGACTTGGAAGTCCAGTCCAATTGACGCCCTGTTTTTATATTCTAAAAACGTAAAAGATGTAAAGATTTTAATTTATTTTACATATCCAGGAGTTAAAAGAATATCCTGTCACCTTAAATATCATTGAGTAAAACATTAATACTTAAATACAGTATTTTAAAATATGCAGCATGTTATGTTACCGGTTGTGAATAAAATTAGAGCAAGAGCATTCAGAGAATACTGTGAATTGTTAGATTTGGAATATGATGAACTTGTCCTTCATTGAAAAATGCTTTTTCTGATTTTTTTGATTAGAAAATTAACTACCTGATGAAAGAACTCTGTTATTTGACAACAACTGGCTATTTGATATGGCATTTTTAGTTATGTTTAGTTTAGTTAATACCATCTCAATGATCTAAATTTAAAACCATAACTAACTGCTTTAACTACTGTCAAATAAGTGCGCGTACGCACGATAAGGTATTAAAAATATACCAATGCCTGATTGATACCTTCGCAGGATGCAAGCCGCGAAAATAACTATTAATAAAATTCGTACGTTCGTAATATTATAGTACTAGATATTTTGGGCTTGGTAATTGGAAATGAACGTCATTGTACCTAGTTATGTATTGATCGATATATTTTTATTTGACATTTGGTTTAGTTGCAGAATTCACCACCGGAGCGCTACTACTATTTTATAAATTAAAACAAATAATCGCGAAAAACACCACTGGGGCGCTATGGCGCTATCTCTGCTCAATCATTGAAATAAACAGAAAAATTCGTGCGGAATTCACGTATTCGGCAGATAATTTGCCAAATTCTTGAATGAGGCCATGGGCTTGGTAATTTCACGATTTAGGTAAAATTTTGCACTTTTCGTGAAGTAAGTAACTTCACACATTCGGTGTAACACATATAAATATTTATTATCACGTTGAATTTTTACATTTTTTTCAAAATTGTATTTAGCTTTCATTTCTGTATTTTCTAAACTGAATAACTTCCCTCGAATTTTTTAACCATGTCTGCTCCCAATGTGGATCATATTGACTCCTAATGGACGTATCTCAAGAAAAATTGTTTAACTACTTGTTCAATTGCTCAAACTCTTAGGCAGTAAACAAATCGGGTTCTTCGGAATCCCTGATGGTTTGCTTTTAATTTCAGGACGACAAACCGAATCCTCATTAATTATCTCTTACAGATTTCCAATGGTCATTTTTATTGCTATATTGATATGTACAGCAACGGTAGCCGAGAAGTAAATGTCATTGGCTTCAGTTACAGTGCTCACAGGCTTACAATTAATAAATATCTGGATCATGATGTAACGCACAATAGTTTTGTATTTTTTGACAATAGACAGCAAATAAATAATACATTTCTGTATTCTTTTTGTTTCAGATAAAGTAAAAGCATATTGGCTACTTATTGTAGGTATGACACACGTCCATCTACTCTCCCCAAGACAAGGATACTCCATGAAACAGGAACAAAGCTTCAGAGGAATATGTTCGCGAGTATGTTCATAAAACTTAGTTGAAATATCCATACGTGAATACTTAAGTTACTTTTAGTAGGTGTAATCAAAATGTCCGAATATCTGTCACCGCAGTGTCTCCTACTTTCTTACCAGGCCGAAGGCACTTGTAGAATTACTGAGCTATATTTTTGAAAGTCTGCGTGACCAATGTACATACTCAACATTATAGGGCTTCGGATTCTTTCCAACAGATCGACATATTACAATATATTCTGCGGGGGCATGTATTTATCTCTTGTTTAAATGCCTTTCAATCGTTGAATGCTTGAAGTCAACTCTAATTGAGGTGAGCCCCTTCTCTAAAAACTTTTGTCCGATTGCAATATTGTACAGGATTGCAAGATGCAGTAAAGAACTCAACAGCAATAATAGAAGAAAATAAACAAATGTGCACCATTTCGATACCCTTTCTTTTTTATCGGCAATAACTGTATGTTGCTATCAAAAGATATTCTTTTATTTGTAAAACTTAGCTTCCAGAATTTTGCAGAATCTTTTCAAAAGATTCTTGGATTCGGATGATGTGTCAAGTTTTTCCTGGAAGGCTAATACATTGTTTGCTAAGTCTGAAATATAATGATTTTTCCCCTGCAATCGAAGATTCAGATAATTAAGATGTGTTGTAATATCTGTCACAAATGCTAAGTCACACAGCTATTGAGAATCTTCCAAGGATTTCATTTTATACAGAGAAAATAACATTGGCTAACTCGGTATTTCAACGCCTTTATTATTGATGTATGGAATTCTTTCAACCGGTTATCTATATGAATATTTACTAAGAGCTTTAATACCATGTTTCGTTACGATAATTAATGTTAATAAATTAAATCATTATTATCATACTAAATCATAGTGAATTTCTAATAAAAATTTTCTGTACTTAAATGGTGGTCAATGGTTGGTGGATCTCATGTGAGCACATCGATTTCAGTGGATGTGCACATGGTAAATGATGGGATATATTTAACCCGGCAAGTCCATCTGTTCGCCTCCCCGCGGCGACAATCGGGCAATGCAGCTTTGGCTGTAGCTAATAGCAGTGGGCAAAAGGCAAACCTTCCGGCTCCTTAAAACCGGTCTTCTGGCTAAGGGAAGGAAATCCCTGACAGAAAAACCGGGTTGAGCCAACCTGTACAGCCCTTGTGACTCAGGCCTCGGAAGCGCAGGGCTTAATAGTCTTAAATAAACAGATTACGATACCATCAACACAAAAGCTTCAGACACTTAGGCCTGCTAATCGATGACCCAGCAACGAAAAGGACATGATACTCTCCAACAACTACTCTATGAACATAGGCGCATACAATGTGCGTACTATGCGTACCCCAGGAAAGGACCTACACTCCATTCGCATCATGCCAATCTATCAGCTTAATGTTTGATGAGCGAGGTGCGTTGGAAAGGCGCCGGGAAAAAGTTGTTGGAGGGCGGATTTACAATTTTACATTCAGGTCAGGAGCAATACCATCGTGAAGGGGCGGCAGTATTGATGTCAGGGAGGGCAGCCCGCTGCCTTGTCAAATGGGAACCCATCTCAAAACGACTAATACGAACCACCTTCAGGACAACTGATAGCTCAGCAACTGTCCTTCAGTGCTATGCGCCTACCGAGGAAGCCGACACACAGGCAAAGAATGCTTGTTATGACTCTCCACGCGGTCATCTCTACAATCCCCCGTAGAGACCGCGTGAACGCAATGGAGGACCTCAATGCAAGAGCGGGAACGGATCCCTTGCTTGGCCCCACAGTGATGGGAAGGCATGGCCTCGGTGTCAAAAAAGAAATATTAAACTTATTTATTAAGACTAGATCTCATTCATACTCATCATTTTCGCTGGTTGCATGATATAAAACGTACCTTTACCGTTACATATACTTATAAACATATTTGAAAGGACAAAACACTGTCCATTTCTTTCATTTTGTTGTAATATTTTATCCAGATATTAGGTACATGATTGCTACCTAATAAAACTATTTAGAGAGATTTGTGCTTAAATCAAAAATGGTGATTTTAAACCCAAACGGGATAAAGGGGTTTATGCTCACTCTCTTAAAAAAATCTAGTTTTACTAAGACCTAAAAATAACACAAATATCCAATTGTAAAATATGTTATTCCGATTAATTAATTAATACCATAAATCAATACATATATATTTTTTTTTTAATTTTTTAAGTTTTCCATAGTTTGCTATACCTGAAAAAGACTTTAAATGAACTCGCATAACTTAGTAAGTCTACTGTGGCCACATTGTAGTCACCCCGCCATCAGCCTAACCCGCCTCAGCGCGTGGCTCTGTCCGAGCGCTTGGCTGGAACGGAAATATTTTTGTCAAAGAGTCATCCTAAATGAATGTTCATATGTCTTTATGAAATAGTCATCATCTCTAAATTTATATTTTTTTTGATTCTTTGTCAACACTGCTATTTTTTACCTTTTTATAACGGAGACCTACCTAATAAATATAAATTCAGTCAATGTAACCAAAAGATTTTTAAGTTGACCTTTGTGTTAGATTTCCAAATAATAATTTGATATGCTATGAATATGATATCGGTAAATTGCAATGGGATCTTGTTTCCTGTCTTCCAACAGGAATACTACGTTTTGATGGAGGTAGGTTTATAAATAATAAAATGTCTATTTATGATAAGTTAATTAAAAAAAAGGACTTGTTCAATAAAACCACTGCCTATATGACAAAAATATGAAAGGTTACAAAATTATTATTATGAAATAACATGTTGGATAATAAATTAAAAAAATAACCATTTCTCGTCAAGTGTAATATTCCTATATTTATAGATATAATGAGCAATCGTGTTACAGCCCATAAACTCATGCATGTGAACACAAGACTGAACGTATTTTTCGTAATATCTTTTAAGTAATACGTTACTGGTATCCACTAATGTTCTTTTGAAAATGAGGTTTATTTGGTTGATTATAAATAAAAGTAATATAAACAATAATAATTGGTCTCCTAAGACGAAGGAGACGTCAGTTTCATGGGCTTTTCAATGTCTTGCTTATTAGATAGGTAAACATGTTCAGTGATGAAAATTGCGCATTGGTTTTGAGACCGTTTCCTTTTGAAAATGTTTATGTCAATCGTATATGTAAGTAGTTCTATTTTGTTTGTCCTAATTATGTAAAATGGTTTCTTCTTTTGAAAATAAATTAATACATGTTAAAGTAACAAAATGGTTATATCTGAGTGGGTACTCTTTCCAATAAAATTCCGATCCTATAAAAATGAGGCGTAGCGAGAGCGATTATCTCGTTCCTAGTCCAATTATTATATCCTTGATTTCTCCGATAAAAGAGAGGTTGAGCAACTGAGTAAAATAAATCCTGGATTATTTATTTGTAAATAAAGTTGGTCTTGAAGAATCAAATTCTACATTATACCTACTAATATATATTATAACAATGAATTTCTACCAAAGAAATGAAAGAAAATCCATAAATTTACGAATATTAAAAAAAATAAAACAATTCATTTGTACTACCACATATTTATAATGAATTTACAAATCAATATAATTTAGCCCTACTACACCATTGGTAACGAATGTTTCTATACCATTGAGAAGCTGCCTATGTCCGATGTGCTTAGAAACTGTTATTTCGTGAAACATGTAATTTGTCGTGCTGTATTTTGCTGAAAAAAACATTAAACAGTTTATTACTAATTTACCGGGTTTTTTCCTCGTCATATACTTATAAGTTTTTTTACCTCACCTGTTCAACAAGTTCAGTGTGATCAACTGACAATTAAGAATAAAGCAATAAACAAACATTCAGTCAACCCGAGTGTAAAAATAAGCTAAAGTCATGTAAACAAAATAATTTTTACTAGGCGAAAGTATACTTGGTAGGCAAATCAATGATGTTACTTCATATAGTTTCTTTAACTCTATGTTAATTTTTCTTTTTTTTATTCTTATTAAAGTCTATTTTAATAGATGAACATAATTTTGTTTCTTGAATCCATTCATTCTTCTATGCGTTCAAACACTCTTTGTCTACAAGAAAAACTGCATAAGAAGCATATATTTTATTGTCATCGAGAGCCAACAAGTATATTAAAAATAGAGTTATATAAATTCTTTGTTCAAATACTCACTCACGTAATTAAAAAATTCAAGGATTTTTAATTTCCTCCCTCTCTCCAAATCTGTGTTTACAATTAATTACCTTCGAATTATGTTTTGTTGATATACTTTTGATCTTACACAGAATTAATTATTGTCTATGCTAAGATGTGAGAAGCATTTTAGTTTTAATTTATGGTAATGACATTTTTATGCAACGTGCCACTTTATGTTATTAGCCAAAATTTGGTAAAAAATCTTGTGATGGATATTAAGCTTGCACCGGACGATGATTTATTGCCATCAGATGCATCACAGAACGCATATAATGGTGAAAATCATGAAAATAATACGAGTGACATCTGGACAAAGGAGTATTATTCAATTGACATAAAACACGAGACACGCCTCAAGCAGGAAGAAATAATTGACCATGGCGATCATCACGAGGCGGACATGGTAATTTCAAATATCATTAAATCGTTCAATCGTAATGAAAATGATATGTTTCAAGTATTTAACTGCATTTAGTCCATCTAAGAGTATATAGTTAGTATTGTGTTATATCTATAGCATAGTTTATCACTATTTTACCCAATTATTGACATTATGCCAATCAAAGGTATGTCTTAATGGTAATTGTTCGTAATGGTGGACGTTGTCTAAAAATGCATTTTTTTCATCAAAAAGCATCCGAAATGAATTGTTTTAGGGTAGAACAGTCTTTTTATCAAGCTAAACATATGGAATATATTCAATCATGACGAAAGGAAACATTTTAACAGTGGTTTATCGCATAATAGTTGTGTATGTCACAAACTTTATTATTGTTGGCCATATTGGAATAAAGTCAGCAGTGACAACCTAACATATTCTTGTGTTGGACAAAAACATAAGAGTCTAAATGAAGATTCTTACGAAATCTTTCTTTTATTTTAGTCATGTATTTGGTAGAACTGGATTGTAATATGACAAAATATCAAAGTTTTTTAGTTCGCTGATAGCTATTTCGGCTTCAATCCGCGCGGATTCTCACGGCGCGCGCACTGCGAGAATCCATCCTTCCATATTCACCGTCTCCGACGACGACGGGTTGTTGAAGTACTAGTGTGCCGAAAGTTAAACGCTCTTTCCTGTCCTTTCTTTTCGATGGCGGAATCCATGGGTTTGACCCTAGTGCGGAAAAAATATCATTATCAGCTTAATAGTTTAATATAAAAGAACATGATGTTGACATTCCCCTCCCAGCCATGCAATCTTAAAAACTATGTGTTTCTATAGTAAGTCACAAACTTGGTACTATTTCTAAACTGTCCCTTTTATTTTCACCATCCTTAAGAGGATATAATAAGTATTTATGTCATTACGCGAAAATTGTTAATCGTTTTCCGTCGCCTAAAAATATATGAAACGTCGATATAAAAAATCTTATAAGAATTGCACTCTAAAAGTATTTGTTTTCACTTTTGCACTTTTATTTAAATAGAAATAGTAAATTATTCAAGCTTGTCTAGCAAAGAGTTGACACCTGTTTTTCAGAAATGCTTTTATTTGCTTTACGCCGTGAATAGATTAGGGTTTATTGTAGGTTATCGAGATTTGATGTCCGAGACAAAAACGTCCAACAAATTATTTTCACGTCCACTTCGTGACGGAATTTGCAATTTATTGAATATAACGATTCTATAAAAAAATTTGAAATGTACCAACAAGTTCGTTTTCTTGCACTTTTTCTGACTGACATTAAAGTAGAATTATAATGAATATATTTACAAAAAAAGGAAACAGGAAATTCTATTATATTCGTTTTTAATAAAAAAAAATCCCAAAAAACTAATAAGAGTAATAAATATTAATGATTTTTCAGGGATATGTTTTTATTACTTTCCATTGTGATCGAGTCGGTGTCTGTCGTCTGTCTCGACACTCCACTCGATATTTATTTTGATTATATGTAAATAGTGAATAATTGGTAAATAATTACTACTAATTACTACATAGTACTAATTATTAACTACGCAGTGCGACCGTGTTTTGTATTAATTGTATCGTATAATAATAATTATTTTATTCTGCATGATATAATTTTATAATTTGACGTTTAATGTTTTCTCAACAAAACAAATAATTTAATCCCAATGTTATACGTAATCTAAGTGTTTGTGTCGTATTATAATAATTTATTCGTTCATCGGGATATAGTTTTACTTTAATTAACGTTTTTAATAATCGTAAACCGCTTAATGATCGTGAATTGATCGGTTAATTTTGTACGCTGGCTTTAATAACGATTATTAATTAGTAAGACGTTCACTTTAATTTATCATTCAGTGCTTGTCAATTAATAGTTATAATTCGAAGAGCCATGTTATATTATGACGCAGTTTGATTTTGAATGGTCCTGCATGGCTACAGGCGACACTGCCCGTTAGATACGGTGGTCTTGGGATTAGGCGGACAGAAGAATTGTCTCTCCCGGCTTTCTTAACCTCAGTTCACTCTGTCAAGAATCTGATCACGTCCATACTGCCGGATATCGATTGGGAAAACATAGTCAGTGCGGCAAAACAAAATTGGTGCAAAATTACAAATATGCCTGCACCGGACAAGCCATCTATCCAAAAAGAGTGGGATATCCCGATGGTTGAAACTAAAAAAAAGAAATTTTTTATCGCTCAGTGATCCTACGGAGACTGCTCGGTTCATGGCAGCTTCGAGGAATGAGTCAGGGTTGTGGCTAAATGCTCTTCCATCGCCCAGTCTCGGAACGCTTCTGAGCGATGATGCCCTGGAGAGAGGGGCGATGCATGGTCTGGGATGCCACTGTGGTGGACACAATCGCGGCATCTCACGTGAATAAGTCCGCTGAGTCGTCGGACTCAGCGGCTCTCACGGCTGAAACCTCCAAAAGCAGAAAATACGACTGTCTCGCCAAATTTCATTTTCTGTCCATTGGGTTTTGAGACGTTCGGTCCCTGGGGACCCTCGGCTTTGAGGACGGTGGCGGAAATTGATCGAAGAATGACGGACAAAACGTGTGAGTGCCGCTCAAGTGAATACCTTAGACAGCGAATAAGCTTAGAAATCCAACGTGGCAATGCTGTCGCCGTTATGGGTACGCTCGAGGTATCCAGGGGGATGCAAGAAATTTTTTTCATTTTGGGCGATTACTAAACATTAAAAATTACTACAAAAAATATTAAAGAATACATGTAACTTTCGAAAATTATGGTGCTTTTGTAAAATAATATATTACCTACTATTAAGACTCATCAAATAATATTCTGATTTTATTTGTAGTTATAACAATAAAAAAACCACGTGACAATTAAATAATTTTATAAAATATTATTTTTTGACATGTAAAATTTTTTTATCACATGTCAACAAATAGGCGCTATTTTAAAAGTACATACCGATTATAATAGCGCCTATTCACTTTTTAAATATAATCTAAAGAAATAACGAATTTGGTGTCGAGTTAGTCGACGGACTCTTACTGAATCACAGTGGAAGGTAATAAAAACTTATCCCTGAAAAATGATTACTATTTATTACTCTTATTATTTTTTTGGGATTTTTTTGTTCAAAGATGTATAAAATAGAATTTTTTGTTGCTCCATTTTTTTTTTAAATATGTCCAGTATAACTCTATTTGAAATATCAGTCAGAAAAAATGCGAGATAAAGAACTTTTTGGTATATTTCAAAATCTTTTATAGAATCGTTATATTCAATAAATTGCAAATTCCGTCACGATCACTTTCTTAAGAATACTTTGTTGTACGTTTTTGCCTGAGACATAAAATCTCGATAACCTGCAATAAACCTTAATTTAATCATGACGTAAAGCAAATAAAAGCACATCTGAAAAACAGGTGTCAACTCTTTGCTAGACAGGCTTGAAAACGTTATTATTTTATTTAAATAAAAGAGCAACAGTGTAAACAAACACTTTGAGAGTGCAATTATTAAAAGAAAAAAAAAATATTTCAACGTTTCATATTTTTTGGGCGACGGAAAACGATTAACGATTTTCGTGAAATGACAGAAAAACCTACTTATTTGCCTTAATCAGACGTTTCACGAGTTCTGAATGCATTTTTATTTATTTTTGTTTAAGGAGGTTTCAAAAACGACCCTGAACACTAAATCGGAAGAAGAAATCCAATATCAAAACTGCAAAGAAATTAAAATAGAAAAATTTGAATTCGGAGAGTTTTCATATTCTCAACAGAAACTGGAAGAGGTAATTATTATCAATGCTCAATTTTAATATTCAAGTATTTATTAATTCATGAATGCTCAAGGTCGTTTCAATTCCAAGGACTTTCAGCATGGCAAATTAGAAGATATACAATCATGTTAACTGTCAGTTCTTGATGGGAAAACGTTGATTCTTAAAAATTCAAGTCCTGCATTTTTTTAATATTTTTAAAAAGATCACGAACAGTTAACCGCTAACATTATCAACTATTGCAATGTAAATCTCAAAGTGCTTTATAACAATAACTTTAAATCATCGTCACAAAGATCCTTAATCAGATTTTGAAACACACTCAGTGTGTTACTTATTGTGACACGTTAATTTATTTGGTTTGAGAGTAAAGGTTTAACAAACATTTTACATAATACGTATGTTTTGTGTATGTAAACGTCAAGCTGAACAAGGCATCTTCGATTTGAACTATGCAGTTCGATGGAATTTGTCGAGTAAAGCCACCTTTAAGGTTTTGCGAAAATTGGTCATGTTATGAAATGACGGATTTCTGATTTGCAATAAACGGTTAACCACCAAACATTATGGCCGCCGTTGTCAAACGTGAACTTGTGTCACTTTTTGTTTTGTCTTTTTCGTATATATATTCTTATAAAGCATTCATCTGTTTATCTCAAAATATACCTATATTATTGTTAAAGAAGTTACTAGAAGAGTTCATGGATAATCTAAGTTGAAACGAATGTAATTCATAACTGTTGATCACATTGAGGAACTGTCAAATTCACATGTTACTTAGCTGATTATTGCGTATTAATTTTTTGAAATTTTGTGGTGCATACCCTGTTGCTTAATCGATTAGTGCAAAATGCAATTGCCATTTTTCATTAAATTTTGGTACTAAATGGATATTTGTCAATTGAACACAATAAAATATTGGTGTACAGTATTTATATTTCTTATCAATTTAGTGCTGTCAAGTTTTAAAGGATATGAAATTGGTTTTGATTTATTTGAACGAAAGTGTGGATACTCTAAGCGAATCCATATACCAGGATATTTTTATAATGCATCTAATTTGCGGCCCAAGCCGCAATTTATAATAAATTTAATAACATAAATATTAAATAGCTACTCCAGTTTCGGTTTCATTTGTCGGCGTCCGTAGTTACGGATGTCTTGGGTTCAATTCCCGGTGCGGATGATTTTCATACCTCACGGGGCGTAGCGAGAGCGATAAGTTAACCACTAGTCCTGTCCTAGCCCCATCCTTCTATCTCTAATCTCTTTGAAAAAAGAGAGGTTGAGCAACTGAGTAACAAGCAGTTCTCCTAGAAACATTCTGTTAAGATACCTCCATTAGAGAGAAGATTTCACGTCAACTAACTTATAACATTTTGTAGAACTAAATACTTAGATACTTTGTCCTAGTGTAATGAAGTTCTACCAGGTAAACGCCAATTTAATCAATATAATAAATTTAATTTGCGGTTCAACTTTTTTACCATATTCCCTCTTTTACCAATATTCAGAATATAATTCCCCCATCCCAAGATAACCTAGCTCTAACTCAAAATGGTGCTTTCCAAATATGCATATACGTAATATTGGAAATCTTTAATAAACGCGTTGAACGGCAGCAATTCCCTCCCTGGAACTCTAAAACTCCCCCTAGGCGGAATTCCCCACTGCTTAGAAACCTGTAGTCTATCTGGTTGGCGATCCTTGAGTATCTAGATACATCTAATTCTGAAAGTTGTGATAAATTGTTGGGAAGTCACAAATTTGTCACATAAATGGTTAATGCAAAATTACAATCTTACTATTCAATAATATTCAATAAAGCAATAATAGTTTTATTATAATTTTAGTCTCAAATAAACAATATACCGCAATTACACTGATGTCATAAAACGTATTATTTATAAGGAATAATTCAAAACAGAAAATATAATTGTACCTATTATCATGATAAAACAAAATACATTTAACTTGAAACGCATATAGCCAAAGCCCCCTTATAATTTCAAGCCATGCTGTACGGCCCTTCATTTGGTATTTTGTAGACGAGTGGTCCGTTACATTTACTTCGGAGTCGTGAAATCGATATTTTGGTCTAATTACGATAAATTCTAGCATATTTTAATAATGTGAGTGGGTAATTAAATGTAATATCTTTAATGTTAATAGGAATAAAGATATTTTCCATAGATTCGGCGGTAACTTCGGTGTTTTAATATTAAATTAGTTTTGATAACTTGGTTGTTCCACTGGTTGTGTTACTAAATTTAATCCTTTTAGCTTCTTTAAGAAGCATCTCAATTAAAAATGAAAAGTTGAGTGGGTTTGTTTCCTTCCACTGGACGTGGGGAGGAGGTAAGACCCAAACGATGATAGAACTAATTGTAAAATTGAGTAATAGTGTTTGGAGGTGAAATAGTTGGTATGAAAATGCTTCTTAAAGAAGCGAAACGCTTTACATCTTTAATTTCATCTTAGGAATAAACTTGTTTACTTACTTTGAAAGGATATAATTATAAAGCCTAGTCGCAATCAATGATTGTTATTAATCGACAATTCAAAGTGTGTATTTTGCTATAAATTACTATTGTTATAAAATCTACCCTGCTACTCCGCATTTCGTGCCATTCACAAATATTATGATTGAATTATTATTTAACATGCATATATGTTGGTTTTCGATGAATCGTAAATTATTTAATGATTATTTTTTTTTAAACCATATCCGCTCCCTATTTGGAGCATATGGCCATCACGCGGTTCCTCCAAGCTACTCTGTCTCCCGCCAGCCTCCTCGCCTCCTCCCAGGTCATTCCAGCGTCCCGTAGCTCCGCCGAATACATCCTATGGATGGTCATCAGCGGCCTTCCAGGGCGACGGAATCCACCCGGTTGGTAGAAGAGACAGGCAGGATTCAGGCTCCCCTGGGGCATCCGCAGCACGTGTCCAAGCCAGGTCCATCGTCGCTTTTTTATTTTGGACGTAATAAGAGGCCGGTCCGTCCGCTCTCTTATCTCCGAGTTCCTGACAAAATCAAACCACCGTACCCCTAGTATTCGCCGCAAACATCTGTTTTCAAAACACAGTGTACGGTTACCCTGTGCCTTGGTGAGGTGCCATGACTCGCAACCGTAAAGCAACACCGTCAGGATGCATGCGTTGAATAAGTGGCACTTGGTTCTGACCGAGTACAACCGTGAGTCCCAGACTTTCCGCATTGAGTTAAAAGTTGACATTTAATGATTATAGTAAAGAAAAACTGAATAAATTCACAAAACATCTTTTAAAATATAAATTATATTCGACGAAAAACGGAGTTGAGATACGATCGTCAACCGTACAACCGCCCTACAATTTGTTCGTAGAGACTGGGCCTCCTAGGACTACTCGTAAATTACGAATTTTCTTAAAACACTGCTTGTAAATTAAAATTGCTTTGATATAGTGCAAAACACTATTTTGGCGGCTGATCGATTATTGCTTAACACCGTCCTTCCGGCGTGAGTCTGTTTCGCTTAGTATTGTAGACACATATTCAATGTATTAAGCGCTACCTTTGTGGAAATTCATTTTTAATATTAAATTACAATTTGGTAACTTTGTTATCCAGTTATTAAGCCAATTAAGATAATTCTAATATAATAATGATTTAAATGAAGATATTTATAATTCTCGTTTAGAATCTGTAAACATCCCAATCGAACTTTGGACATTTATTTTTTTCTCAGCGGTATAGTTGAGAAAATGTGCCCATTGCATCAATAAACCATCATAATATATTGTGTTTTCTACTTTATTTTAGTTTCCATCTACCAATGTTAAGTCTGCAGCTACAGTCTACCGTCTACCAGTAACCAGTTTTGAACTACCATTGACGGACCCGTCTCAGAATGGATTACTTACTTTGCCGTTTGTCAACGAACAATCCATAAAATTGAAAATTTTAAGACAAGAAGTGGTCGCGTTGGTAACAATGGAAAAAATTGTACGTCTTTATGATCTTTTGTATGCAGTGTGTGTTTTAGCAATAGAACCCGGTCTAACACTATCAGCGAGTTCACTTAACCAACACATTGCAACCTAAATAACTGTATTCTATGCCAGATTCTAGGGCGAATAATACATTCAGTAAATTGACACATGAACCACAAAAATCGTTTTTTTCCAGAAGCGATAAACGATTTGAAATCGTCCCATTTGAAAAATGTAAAGGCACTTAAACTGATACATACAGGCGTTTTCAAAATTAAATTTTAGTGTGATTATAAATGCGTCAATCTTTGAACCTGAGAAGTGGAAAAAAGCCAATTTATATGACAAACCATTCAAATGTGACAAATGCGATTTTAAATCGGCTGTTTATGCTAGCATAAAAATTCATGAATGGAGTTTTTAATATCAATATTAAGGTCAAGGAAATTTATATTCTTGCCCCCTACTTCTAAAGTGAATTGAATTTTATCATCTAGTGAGTTAAGAAAATTATGAAGGTTAGAAACTTGTCTCTCAGTTCCATTGAATAGACAAAGGATGTCATCTACGTAACGGAACCAATAAACTACGTTTCTAACTTCTGTTTTATTGCTAAAAATAAGGTTTAAAACAACGTAAATTAGCAGAAAAGATGCTATATTTCGGGAACTTGTCTAAAGACATAGACCGCCCTAGAATCTGGCATAGAATAAGTTATTTAGGTTGCACAAGCTTTAAAATTAAAAAACAACTCGCTGATAGTGTTAGACCGGCGTTCTATTGCAAAAACTCTCTAGGCAAATTACTTATTAACAATAAAGACGTATAATGTATTGCCTCGTAAATGATATTTGTCGCATTTGTATCTTCTATATAAGCGTTAGACACTGTTTACTGTCTCTCAGTTCGAGTCCATTCGTGTGCTCGAATGCCTGAAGATGCCGAAAGGCGAAACCCGGGTCGTTAGTGACAAAATACATGGAAGTGTACAAAATCTCAATAATCCAAATTTAAATATAATATATTGTGTTTTCTACTTTATTTTAGTTTCCATCTACCAATGTTAAGTCTGCAGCTACAGTCTACCGTCTACCAGTAACCAGTTTTGAACTACCATTGACGGACCCGTCTCAGAATGAATTACTTACTTTGCCGTTTGTCAACGAACAATCCATAAAATTGAAAATTTTAAGACAAGAAGTGGTCGCGTTGGTAACAATGGAAAAAAGTGTGTTCCATGAGAGATCTTTTGTATGCAGTGTGTGTTTTAGTATATTCCCATCATCACGTTCACTTAACCGACACATTGTAACTGCTCATGAATCGAGATTTGGTGTGAATAATACATTCAGTAAATTGACACATGAACCACAAAAATCGTCCAGAAGCGATAAATGCGATTTGAAATCGTCCCATTTGAAAAATGTAAAAAGACTTAAACTGATACATACAGGCGAGAAACCATTCAAATGCGACAAGTGTGATTATAAATGCGTCAACTCTGATACTTTAAAAGTACATAAAAGGGTACATACTGGCGACAAACCATTTAAATGTGAAAAATGCGATTTTAAATCGGCCAAGTCTGCTAGCTTAAAAATTCATAAAATGTTACATACTGGTGAGAAGCCATTCAAATGTGACGAATGCGAATATAAATCTATCTATGCTGGTGCATTCAAAGCACATAAAATGTTGCATACTGGCGAGAAGCCATTTCAATGTGACCAATGCAATTATAAGTCTACCCAGCTAGGTAGCCTTAAAGTACATAAAATAGTTCATTCTGGTGAGAAGCCATTCAAATGTGACCAATGCGATTTTAAATGCAACATCTTTGGTAACTTAAAAACACATCAAATGGTACATACTGGCGAGAAGCCTTTTAAATGTGACCAATGCGATTACAAATGCGCCCAGTCACAAACTTTAAAAAGGCATAAATCTTACACATTTACGAGTCACTCAAATGTGACAAATGCGACTTCATATCCACGAAATTGAGTAACCTAAAAGTCCATAAAATGTTACATACTGGTGAGAAGCCATTCGAATGTGACCAATGCCAATTTATAATCCACTCACTCTGGTACATTTAAAGCACATAAAAAGTTACATACTGGCGAGAAGCCATTCAAATGTGACCAATGCAATTTTAAGTCTAGTCAGTCAGGTAACCTTAAAAGACATAAAATAGTACATTCTGGCGAAAAGCCATTTAAATGTGACCAATGCGATTTTAAATGCAACATCTCTGGTAACCTAAAAACACATCAAATGTTACATACTAGAAAGAAACTTTTGAAATGTGAGCAATGCGATTATAAAAGCGCCCATTATCAAAGTTTAAAAACACATAACATCTTACACTTTGGCGAGAAATCATTCAAATGTGATAAATGCGATTTCAAATCTACCAGGTCTAGCAATGTAAAACGACACGAATTGTTACATACTGGCTAGAAGCCATTAAAATGTGACCAATGCGATTAAAAGTCTACTCGGGCTGAAAGTTTAACAAAACGTAAAATGTCACATACTGGTGAGAGGCCATTTAATTGTGTCCAATGCGATTTAAAATCTTCCCTCTTAGGTAATCTAAATAACATGTTACATACTAGCGAGATGGTATCCGAATGCGGCCAGTGCGATTTAAAACGCATGAAATCTGGTACATTTAAAACATGCTACATACTGGCGAGAAACTATTTACCAAGCCAGTGACCAATGCAATTTTAAATCAGTTAAGTCTGCTAATCTAAAAGCACATAAAATTTTACATACTGGCGAGAGGCCATTTGAAATTTGACTAGTGAAATCGTAAATTCACCCAATTCAATTACTTACAAACGCAGAAAAGATTTTTATAGTGGCGAGAAATAAAACATTCCGATAAACGATTCCCATGTAACCAATGCAATTTTCATTTCACTGTATCTTATATCTTTAAAGACACATTAAATGTCATATAATAGGTAAAATTCACTCACGAATTCGTCATTATCTGTCTTTAACCACCTTTTTAGTGATTCATTTTCAAGCCTGGGATATTGAAAATTTTTTGAAAGGAATTTTGTATGAAAGGATATTTTGTTGAAGGAGACTCATTTCGGTAAATTAAATAGTTACCGGTAATCATCGATTCAATGAAAATTGCAACTGATTAGTTGCAATTTTTATCAATCCCAATATAAGTGACATAGAGATTTGATGATTGAGAGTCGTAACAGAATGGGCTATTTATTTGATGTTTTTTTGTCAAGAAACCTTAGAAATCAATAGAGTACAGTTATCCTTACAAATTCTGAACGAACAGCTGAATCTTCCAAACTCCGTTGCTGTATCCTTGACGTGGACTATTTCGTAAAAAAACATAAAAATTAACAATTGAAAAATATTGATATTCCTATATTATAAAGATGAACTCGATCAACTCATGAATCTCAATGGCAGAGTGAGTTGAAAACCAGACATACACACCTTCACGTATGTTTGTCGATCAAATAGTTCGTCTCTGTGTTCTTAAAATAAATAATTATTTTATTCATCTTGTTAAAACCATTTGTAATCAAAATTTGTACTTAATAAAGAAAGAACCGCACAATCAATAACTAAGTCCAGTGGTCGGTTGTTGTGGGCCTTTTTCAAAAAAACAAATAACCTTTTGGACATAACACTTATAAATAAAATTTATAGAATCTTGTATATAAACGTAAGACACTGTTTACCCTCTGTCAATTTAAGTTCATTTGTGTGCTTGAATGCCTGAAGATGCCGAAAGGCGAAACCCGGACAAAAAACATGGAAATGTACAAAATCTCAACAATTCAAATTTGATATTGAAATTCCATCAAACACCCTCGGTCGATGCCTTAAATTATATTTGATGTATATGTTTCGACGTGCTCTTTTGTTTATTTGTTTACCTACGAGTTAAAATGAATTATTAAGAAAGAACGATATTTTCAAACCGCTTCTATTAAATTATGAAATCACAACATTTAAGAAAGAATTTCGGTTAGTCTTACGTTTTTATTACATAAGAGAAAAAAATAAAAGTTTTACTGTTGAAAACATGCATTGAAAATATCGTTGTGTAAATCATAACAGACATGAAATAGAGATTCATTTAATTATTTCACTAGGTATAAATTCGGACAAATGAGACGCCAGTTTCAGACTGTTTGGCTGGTCAGTACATTGCCTAGAGAGGTGAATATTTCGGAGGCGAACATTGAATTGATTTTTTAACATTTTTTTATTTCGTGAATATTTACATGATTCTTTTTGTTAGTTTTTATCAATTTTGTCAAGTGTTTTTTTAATATTAAATACATATATTTGTACCGCATTATATGTTTATAATATTAGTGTTTAAAACCAATCCTAAAAACGAGGCTGAACGACACCGATTAGCTAGGTACTTGTCTTGTCCTAGCCCAATCATTATATCCCAGATTTCATCGAAAATAGAGAGGTTAAGCTACTGAGTAAAGATCTGGACACTTTAAAGTATATAGTAGGTATATAAATTCCACAATATTGGAAGTGGACATGGTTTATAAAGTAAGGGCAGTAGACACAATTAAAAGTGCATTTTTGCAAATGGATCCAAGCAATAATGAAATCGCAAAAAATAATGCTATTCACAGAGCTTATTTTAAACTTCAGGTGGTTGAAAAATATTTTTAGTTTTAACAGTGAACATGACGTTTATCAAAACAAATGCTGCAAACTTCACATCGGCTTCTCTTTCAGAAACCACAACAAATCGGTTATACGGTTGGAATCATTGTTACATATCAAACAAAAAAACGCACTAAAAAGTAGTATTGCTGAGCATTATCATCAGTTGATAATGCTCGTGATGAGCGAAACCGGTCCTGATCATTATAAATATGTGGAAGTAGTACAAATGAATTGTGTTTTATTTTTTAAAATATAATGTCTTTCCACCAAGAATTGACAGTTAACACATTAAAAGTGAGTTTATTTTTAATTCAATATTTAATTTTGGGATTATCCGTATTTCATATTGAATTAGGATTATTTTTGTAATCCACTGAGCACTGAGTTAAAAATACGTATATTTTTTCAATAAGAAAATATTTAATATCTATGTAATAGATTGACAATGAGCACATCAAAAATGTTTAAAAGAAATGAGAATGTGTTTTACAGAAAATATCAGCACGCGTTCGGATCACGCCAACCGTGGAGATCGAAAAGATTCGATGAACCCCGAGAGAGTCAACGGGAGAAATCTTTGCGAGCATCATTTGATACAAGCGACATGTCGATAACAATTCACGCCCGGAGAGTGTTTATCAGGTACCGTCGACGAGCAAAGCTGTTCCGTCAGCTTACGTTCAAAAGAAAGATGCAAGAACAGAGTTGCGATCACAAAAAGTTTACTAGATTTAGAGCGAGGTCAACCGGTCGAATTGAAATGCGTAGGAAGAAAGATTGTCAGAGAAGACGGAAAAAAGGCAGCGCCAGGTTTAAAAAGTTTAAACTGGAGCAAGACGTTGAAGCTGGCGTATAAGGAGTACGACTCGGACCTTCAGCAATGCGCTTCCGAGAAGATGTTCGAAAGAATCTCCACACACTGTGGTGGTCCAGAGAAGAAATGGCCTCGATTGAAACATGTGTCATGTTTATTTTCTTGACTTGTCTGCCTAGTAATGTCCGATTAACAATGCCAATTGTGCATTTGAATATAAATTCAATTATGTTTTTAATTTTTGTGTCTTGGATATGTATAATTTTCAATAAATTAATAACTTTTCCTTAAATATGTCTTACGGGACTTCTTGTTAAAATGTTTTATTTTCAAAGATGTCCACCTTACATGTGCCGGATGACATTGACAGAAATCGGAGCTCCGACAACGAGTTGGTTATTTTGCCACTCGGCTTCTAGATGCGGATGGAATGGATCTCGGACAGAAAAAGTAGTTGGCTGATCACACTGTCGAGTTGGAGATAATGCACAATGGAAACAAAAACACGATTGATCACATATTTAAGTCTGATTTATATGGCTATGCCCCCTGTATCTGAAGAACATTGCATTGTGTTTTTTATGAACAATGTCACTTGGTAATTGAAAGTTTTTGACTATTTTGTTTGGGCACACATGTGATGAAGGTAAATATTTGAAATTGAGAAAAAAACGGATGTTATAATTTAAAAAATATAACAATTTAAGCAAAATTCTGAGGTATAAATATAAAGAGCAAACATATTAAATTGAAAATCCTCTCTTGTATGAATTTCCGTTGTTTATTCTGTATTGTAGTCATGTATTATAATCGAGATATGGATGACAACGAAAAAGCACGACACATAAGGTGCAGGCATGTCTCACTTCTGCCTTACACAGTCCGTTTGAAATGTAAACTTGACGAATTGACTCGTATTATAACAAGCACAAGCGAGCGAGTGAAGAGGAATTCTCTTTTTCTCGCTCAATCCCATGTGAAGTGAAGGGTGCGAGTGAGATACAAGGGCTTGCGGGCGTACGCTCTTGTATCATACTTGATCATATACAAGTGAGGTTGTGCGATAGAGATATTAACTCCACCACATACCGCTGTATACAAAAAACTACAAGCGAAGATGCATACGGTTCTTTCTCGCTCTAACTAACACCATTTCTCGCTTTGTCTCAACTTAACAATATATTTCGTGCGTCACTCTTGCGTATAGAATTTTATGTATCGCTATCACTTTCATTGAGTTCGGAATAATATCGTCATTAGAGTTTTGCAATTTTATTAATTTAATGGTGAAAACGTTGAATCAAACCACTTATTTATTTTAATTTTATTTCATAACTACTTTATCTACGAACAGCTAAAATCCTAAATTTATATAAAACCTAATAAGCGAGATATTAATGTTTTCAGCTCGTATGGGAATCTTGGTGCACCTGTGATAACGGGAAGGTTAAGCTAAATTAATACTTATTTTTTAGGTGTCAAGATTTTAAAACGTGAAAATAAACAGAAACTGTATATAATTTTTCAAATACATCCACATCATGTTTTGGACTTGGGTACTTGTGTCAAAACACCTTGTTATAAAAATATACCGTTATCCAAGCTGAATTAGGTTATAAAACTTTGAATGAATTGGATTACGTCAGCTTAAGTTTAAATCTATAGACAAAGCAGTAAGGCGAAATTCTGCATAAAGCAGTATTATCTATACACTTTGTCCGGTTCCTAAGATTTTGCCATCTAAATCAAACTGTATGGAGAAAAATTCAATCTTTGCTGGAGATGCTGAAACAAATGTCTGCTAACGATCAAGTATAATTTTATTATAGAGCTCTTTTAAATAAATAACTTTTTTTTTTTTTTTTGCCATGTCCGCTCCCAATGTGGAGCATATGGTCTCCTAATGGAGGTATCTTGACAGAATTTTTTCTACGAGAACTGCTTGTCACTCAGTTGCTCAACCTCTCTTTTTTTTTCGAAGAGAGTAGGGATAGAAGGATAGGGCTATGACAGGACTAGTGGTTAGCTAATCGCTCTCGTTACGCCCCGTGAGGATGGGATTGGTGGGTGGGAGGACTCAGACTACGAACAGAAATCCATAAATCGATTGAAAGATCAATCTATGAAAACCGTCCGCACCGGGAATTGAACCCGAGACATCCGTAACCGTAGCCAGCGACGAAACCAACTGCGCCACGGACGCCGACATAACTACTATGAAAAAAATACAAACTAAGTAGCTATATTTTATACTGCCTGTAATTTTATAAATTTTATAAACGGCACCTTATGCAATTTCAATAATTAAGAATAATACTACAAATTTTGATTATTTTTTCACTTCCAATAAGTTTTGTTTTCAACAAATAGTGACCATATACTTAGTAATTTCAAAATACAAACAAGATGCAATTGTAATAATATTCTACATAATATATCTAAAAATTTGTATTGCATTATGTATATTAAGATTTTATTCATATTCAAAACTTAGGAGCCAAATATCTCAGGTCATTATAAATGTCAGAAGATATCGGTCTTTGTTGTTTTAAGATCACGATCTATATTTTCTTTGCCTCTATAATAAAGATCGAAATAGGAATTAATTAGGAAGAATCACAAACTGTTTCGTTTGATACATATAATTTTCATACTCATTAATTTTTTTAATTGTGTACTATTACATGTTTGGTAAAATGATATAATATTAACATTGATCACGTCCATTTAATCTCGTCCGCCACATGAATTCAGCTTTTGAGGAAGTTTCTGTCGGTTCCTCGTCTTCTCTTGCTTCCCCATGCAGAACGCCACATGCGCTCTACTTGCTGTGTATTAGCGAGTGTAGTTGGATCGACAAAGTTGTACCGGTGGTTCACCACTTGGTGTTCAAAACCATTCATTTTAATTTCATTATAAAAACGTCAAAAATCTGATATGATCAGTGTTCCTGGCCTCACTTCTCCATTATTATGGGCATAAGCGTCTGTGCCGATCTATCGGGAACTTTCACAATGAAACCTTTTTTTGTTTCTCCGCACAGGCTTCCGAAAACCCATTGTTGAGGCAAAAGCCTTCATGCGTTATTTTTTCTCTTAACATAGATGCTTTCATCAATTTCGACTATCATTCCCTCGCTGCCAATCATGGTATCCATCAGCTTCATTCGCCAAGTGCAACTTCCCTCAGGTAATGATTTCATGTCACAACTGACGGCTGGGAAATTTTCAACTCGGCTGCGCAAAATTTTTTACTCGTTAATTCACGAGACCAGCAATACACAAAATGTACCATTGTGTCAATTGGAAGTCTGGAATTTTCCAGTCATGTATTCTGGCGTAATCGGCATGTTGTTCTAGACGTCTTTCTGGAGTATCTTCTGGAAAGTGCATTTGCAAAATTTGGCTCATTTCGTGTTCGTGGTATTGTGCTGTAATATTGTAGAAATTCAACAGTAGTTTTTCCAAATTTACGAAGGAATAATAGAGATCTATCGCCGTACGTCAAATTGTTGAGCGGCAAAGTAGCATATACAGCGCATGCGCGTCGACGATTCGCGTTTTGTCACAGCGGTTTACCAATTCGTTCGTATATCTAACAAATACCAATTTCCCTTTTTTATTCTCATTAGAAGCAAAGTATTTCTTTAAATGAATAATTCTATTTCTTGGATCGATTCAATATTCTATTCGTTCAGGCGTTCTTCTTATACAAGAAAAACTGCATAAGAAGCTTATATTTTATTATCATCAGGAACGGACCTGTTTATATATGAAAAAAATAATAATTTCTTAATTTGTATACTAACATTCATAATTTAAGACATCGAAAGGCGAAACCCGGGTCGTTAGTGACAAAATACATGGAAGTGTACAAAATCTCAATAATCCAAATTTAACATTCATAATTAAAAAATCGAAGAATTCTTGATTTCCCCTCTCTCTCACATTCTCCAAATCTGTGTCAATCAAATTAATAACCCTACACTTTTTAACATAGTTTTAATATTGGTCCGAATGAATTATTGTCTATGTTAAATGGGGGGGTCATATTAATTTCTGGTTATGGTGATGACATTTCTTTGCAACGTGGCACAATATTGTCATTATCTAATAAGTTGGTGAGAATAACCTTGTAATGGATATAAAAATTGAACCGGAAGATGATTTATTGTCATCAAATGCATCCCAGAATGCCTATAATAATGATAATCATCAAAATAATACGAGTGACAACTGGACTGAGGAATATTATTCAATTGACGTAAAACACGAGACACCCGTGAAGCAGGAAGAAATAATTGACGATGGCGATCATCACGAGGCGAACATGGTAATCTCAAACAGCATTAAACCGTTCAAACGGTATAAAAATGATATATTTTAAGTGTTTAACTGCATTTTTTGCCGCATGCCGATTATGTAAGAGTATGAAATTAGTATCGTGTTGAATCGAAGGCGAAGTTTATTATTTCTTCACAAATATTGACATTATGCCAATAAATCGTAAGTTTTAATATTTGTCCTATGCTAGATCCATCCTTCCACACTTACCTTCTTCGAGGACGACGGGTTGTGCGGTTGAATTACGAATATGCCAATAGTTAAACGCTCTTTCGGATCCTTCCCTTTCGGTTGTGGCATCCATGGGTTTGACTCAAGTGCAAAAAATACCATTATGAGTTTAATAGATTTACAGAATGTGATGTTGAAATTCTCCTCAGAGTCATACAATCTTAAAAACGGCGCGTTTCTACAGTTAGTGACAAACTATGTACTATTTATAACGTGTCCCTTTTGTTTCTATCATCCTATTGAAAGAGGATAGATTAAGCGATTGTCTCACAAGTTACTGAATACATTTTCCTTTATTTTTGTTTAAGAAGGCTTCAAAAACGACCCTGGACACCAAATCGAAAGAAGAAATCCAATACCAAATCTGCAAAGAAAGTAAAATAGAAAATTTTGAATTCGGAGAGTGTTCATATTCTCAACAGAAAGCGGAAAAGGTAATTATTATCAATGCTCAATTTTATTATTCAATTATTTATTAATTCATGAATGCTCAAGGTCGTTTCAATTCCAATGACTTTCAGCATGGAAAATTAGAAGATACACAATCATGTTAACTGTCAGTTCTTGATGGGAAAACGTTGGTTCTTAAAAATTCAAGTCCTGCATTTTTTTAATATTTTTAAAAAGATCACGACCGGCTAACCGCCAACATTATCAACGGAAATCTTAAAATGCTTTATAATAATAGATTTAATAACACGATTTTGAAACACACATTTGTTACTTTTTACGTGAATTTATTTGGTTTCTGGCGTAAAGGTTTAACATTTTTCCAACCATTTAAAAAAAAAATGTATTTTTATAATAAAACATAATATATAATACGTCTGTATCAGGTGCGTGGCTTTATCTCGTTCTCTTTCAATCACATGATAAGTGAAGGTGCATGCGAGATGCAAGGGCATGCGGCGCATGCTCTTGTATCCTTGTTGCTCATAACCAAATTAGGTTGTGCGATAGAGATAACGATAAGTCCACCGCACGCCGATGATCTGTATATATGTATTTTACTAAAGAGGACTAAGTTGTAGATACGCTTAACGCTTGTAACGCCACATCATACTGCCACATTAAATAAACGGATGAGAAAGCTGTGGTGGAGGCCGGCAAGTAAAACCCATTGCATCAATAATCCATCATGTATTGTGTTTTCTTCTTGATTTCAGTTTCCAACTACCAATGCTAAGTCTGCAGCTATATTCCACCATCCACCAGTAACCAGTTTTGAACTACCATTGACGGACCCGTCTCAGAATCAATTACTTACTTTGCCGTTTGTCAACGAACAATCCATTAAATTGAAAATTTTAAGACAAGAAGTGGTCGCGTTGGTAATATTGGAAAAAAGTTTGTTCCATGAGAGAACTTTTGTATGCAGTGTGTGTTTTAGTATATTCCCATCATCGCATTCGCTCAAGCAACACATAACTGTTCATGAATCGCAATTTCGTGTGCAAAAAAGATTTGGTGAATTAAGAGATGAACCACAAATGGCGTTCAGACGAGATATCAATTCGTCTTATTCGAATAATTTAAAAAAAAATAAAACATTACATATCGGGGAGACACTTTTCAAGTGTGACCTGTGCTGTTTTAAATCCACCCGCTCTCGTAGCTTCAGAAGGCATAAAATGTTACACACTAGCGACAAGCCTTTCAATTGTGACCAATGCGATTTTAAATGCGCCCGTTCAGATTACTTAAAAGTACATAAAATGTTACATACTGGTGAGAAGCCATTTAAATGTGACCAATGCGATTTTAAATCCACTTGGTCTAATGGTTTAACAATCCACAAAAAGTTACATACTGGCGAGAAACCATTCAAATGTGACCAATGTGATTACAAATCACACCTATCCTATAGCTTAAGCTCACATAAAATAATACACACCGTCGAGAAGCAGTTTAAATGTGACCAATGCAATTTTAAATCGACCCGGTTTAATTACTTAAAAAAACATAAAATGCGACATGCTGGCGAGAAACCATTCAAATGTGACCAGTGTGATTTTAAAGCAATTGAGTGGCGATACTTAAAAACCCACAAAATGTTACATACTGGCGAGAAACCATTCAAATGTGACCAATGCGATTTTAAATCATCTCGGCTTCGAGACTTGAAAGCCCACAAATTGTTACATACCGGCGAGAAACCATTCAAATGTGGGCAATGCGATTTCAAATCCCACCTCCCCGATAGTTTAAGAAGACATTTATTTTTACATACTGGCCAGAAACCATTCAAATGTGACCAATGCGATTTTAAATGTAATCAGTCTCATAACTTAAGAACACATAAAATGATACATACTGGCGAGAAGCTGTTAAAACCAGAACAATGCGATTTTAAAATCAATTAGTTTCAAGACTTAAAAAAAACCACAAAATGTGACATTGTCATGGTAAACCTATGTTATGATTTTAGACCTTCATTAAATTACTAGTATATGCAATAAAACTGGATTAAATACTTAATAAATATTTTATTTATTGATAAAACATGATATTTAAGGTATCCAAAAATTTTAATCATGATAATGACTGACACACACTCAATGCAAACAATGTCCTTGCATCTCCTTGGAAAGTTTGACTATGTCAGGTTTGTATGTTGTTTTTAATTTTATGCACGATTACAGGTTATCATCGATAAGGCGACTTTTTAGTTTACTATTGATAAAATTCATGGCAGGCACAGGGAAACCGTATACAGTGCTTTGAAAAACAGATGTTTGCGGCGAATACTAGGGGTACGGTGGTTTGATTTTGTCAGGAACTCGGAGATAAGAGAGCGGACGGACCAGCCTCTTGTTACGTCCAAAATAAAAAAGCGACGATGGACCTGGCTTGGACACGTGCTGCGGATGCCCCAGGGGAGCCTGAATCCTGACTGTCTCTTTTACCAACCAGGTGGATTCCGTCGCCCTGGAAGGCCGCTGATGACCATCCATAGGATGTATTCGGCAGAGCTGCGGGACGCTGGGAGGAGGCGAGGAGGCTGGCGGGGGACAGAGAAGCTTGGAGGAACCGCGTGATGGCCATATGCTCCGAATAGGGAGCGGATATGGTTAAAAAAAAATTTATGCTTGAAAAAGATTGTTCGCATGAAAAGGGAAAGAAGTGTTTTCGCGCGAGTGTTTTCAGGCAATTATGAGTCAGGATTACTATTCCAGGCGTTGGACATGATCACGTCTTCCTTATCCAGGTCTTTCAAAGCAGACCAGTTGTGTTTTGAACTAAGTTCACATTTGTTCTTCTCTTGTATTTCCAAATCAACAGAGAGACGTTCAAATATAGAGGTCCATATTTCTTTGTTTTTTAAACCTAGCAATTGTATTTCAAAGTTATCAATGTCAAAGCCAAAAGGAGAAAATTTAAAATCTGTTATCGTAGGATTTAGACGGTTTTTGACGAATGGTGCCAATAACGTCAACGTGATTTGCCTACCTTCTCGTGGATATTTGTGCCAGACCCGCGCTTAAAGGTTCAAAGAGGTGCACTTTGCCGACAACTGGTCTGGGTGAAAAGTGATGTGGCTTCCTGATATAATCTTGATGTAATTGAAAATATGCACCTATGCAATAATAGTGTATTTGCACTAAGTCAATTCTGAGATAAACAAACACCTTCAAAAATATTACAATTATATTATGAATTAAATGTATTTCGCATTTGAAAAAGTCATAATTTAGTTATCTTTCAAGAAAATGTAATAAAATTTAGTAATTTGGAAAGTGTAATGCATGTATGCCTTCGGGCGAGTGCCCAGTATACTGCTCAAATTGAGTATAATAAAGGTCGGGATTATTGAATCACTGCCATCCTCACCACTATTCACCAAAACGAAAATGATTTGCACTACATTTGCACATGTTTTTACTAGGTGGAATATAAATCGGATGTGTTTTATAATATCTTTTTAAGTGATTAACACGCACAGTTTTAAAACCACATTGACCACATTTCAGCGGTTTTTCTCCCGTATGTGTCAATGTATGTTATTTTAATTGTGACGAATAAACACATTTAAAATTACACAGTTCACATTTAAGCGGTTGCTCAACTGCGTGTTTTGTTTGATGATCTTTTAGATGTGACAGATGCAGACATTTAAAATCACACAGATCACAGCATTCAGATGTGATCAATGCGATTTTCAATCCACCAAGTCTCGTCCTAACGAGTCACAAAATGTTACATACTTGCGAGAAACCATTTAAATAGAAGGACCGGGGAGAAGTCTTGATGATTTCTTTGAAATTTGATAGGGAGATGTCGGAAACGAGAAACAGACACGGTAATATGGTCATAAAACCTAGCATGGTAATAAAGTACAACAAGAATATGGGGGGACAAGGAGCATATTGACCAGATGTTGGCATATTACCCCTCTAAAAGGAAAACATTACGGTAGTTTAAAAAAATGACCATTCACCTATTCTAAACAATACTACTAAACTCTTGACATTTATACAACGCAGACAACTCGCAGAAAATGCCACTCTATGATTTTAGGCTATTAGTAATTAAAAAGTTATTAGGTCCACCTCCATCATCAATTCCGCGAGAAATTGTACAATCAAAAACGAAAATACATCTGCCGAAGTTTTGTGATAAAGACAGTGACAAAAAGACGTAGATGTAAGCAATGCTGGGATACAACAAAGAAAAGGAATGCGTCATTATTCTTTTGTCCCGATTGCCCCACACAACCTGGCCTGTTTGGATCCTTGTTTCCACCTTTATCATAAATATTGATTTTTTTAAATTACTTTTTTATAAATCTAACTGAATTTTTTTGTTGTTTTTTCAAAATTTATTTAAAAAACATTTCAAACAAACACTCTCACCACACCAAAAAGTAAAAATAACAAAATTGATTTAGTGGTGAACCTCAAAGTTGAAAATGTTTAAATGCGAAACATAAATAATGCCATATAGATGATATATTGGAAAATGTATATACCTTGTACAGTACATTCAATGTGAGTGGGTATACCTTTCATTCTCGTTCTGAGTCAAATCCCAACGAGCAAAATGAAAATTTCTTAAAAGTAAACAAATTTGAAAAGGATAAAAAAAATCGATTTGAAAAAATAAAAAAGTATTTACGAATGTTGAGGCGTACCATTACGGCATGAACTTGTTACGAAAGGAAATCCTCCCGCGTCGAGTAACAAGTACCTAGCGACACGTGCATAATACTATCTTTCAAATATGCATAAAAAAAATAATTACAAATACATTTTTAACTATTTTTTTTCCTATGGATTCGGCGGTAACTTTGTGAAAGATCCTTTTTAGTATAAAATGAAACTAAAAATTGATAACTTGGTTTATCACTAACGTGACGCGTTCCGTCTTTTTAAGAACCATCTTCAGACTAATCTTTTACTATTCAAATATATTTAGCACTGAAATGTTTTAATCGATTTTTACGTTAGCGTTGAACGCGTTCAAAACATTAAATGTTACACGCTGGCAAGAAACCATTTAAATTTGGTCAATGCGATTTAAAGACCATCTGTCTCTTAGCATAAAAAAACATAAAATGTTACATACTGGCGATAAGCCAAATGTGGTCAATGCGATTTTAAGTCCAACCGTTCAGCTAACTAAAAAAAAATTAGCTCCTGGCGAGAAGCC
The DNA here is from genome assembly GCA_022494535.1 of Himalopsyche phryganea. Taxonomy (NCBI): domain Eukaryota; kingdom Metazoa; phylum Arthropoda; class Insecta; order Trichoptera; family Rhyacophilidae; genus Himalopsyche; species Himalopsyche phryganea. The sequence continues at coordinate 32,972 of JAGVSL010000227.1, forward strand.
TGCTAAATGTGACCAGTGAGATTATAGAAGTGTCAAATCTGTCAACTTAAAATGATACATGCTGGCGAAAAACCATATAAATGTGACCAATTCTATTTTAAATACATTCGGTCTCAAGCCTGATAAAACATGTAATGTTTCATAACTGGCGAGAACCCATTTAAGTATAATTTGTGCGATTGTAATTGCAGGCTAAATGAGAAATTATAAAACTAAACTATCCGTTGAAAACCCTTTCAAATATGACCAATGCCATTCTAAAAGTACTTATTTTCGCGGTCAGTAATTACTGTAGATTATACTTCGACGTTTTTCTTTAAATAAAGTAGGTTTGCAATGAAATCGGTCTCAGGAAAGGCTAAGATGATTAACGAGTATGTAAATAAAACTTTTAGATATGATCAACGTGACTTCAAATGTGTTCAATCGTCTCATTTGAAAACAAATTATAAATCTATTAATGTTGTTTAGCCTTTTTTGTATTTTAAAATTATTTGTCTATCAAAACTGCCGGCTCAAAATTCTTTTCCGCACAATCGTGTTAATGAAATATGAAAATTACTGATATTTTTTTATTATTTATGAATGAACAGATTCATTTATAATGTATTTTTTGTAAAACACTCCCCAATTTGAAGTTCTGGCATACTGTCCAGGGTATCTTATTGGAATCTTGCCTTCCACCCAGTTTTCCCATTAAACTTGAGCTGCTAGATTTATTGATTTGCAATTAACTGGCAAATTTCAACTTGAAATTAAACTCTCCGCTACTTACCACCTTTAAATCGTATTCAATGACACCTTGCATTGTTTTTTTTGTGTTTTAATCATATTGTTTCCATTTAATTAATGGTTTAGGCTTTGTTGCCATCAAGTTTTTGAAACTAAAAATATAAATAAAATAGGAAACTAAAACAAACAACATATTTTGTGGTTTTAATTTTCTTGTTTTTTCAGTTTATTTCGTGTATATTGTTTTTATGTGGATTTATGATAAATTAATTTATCGGAGAAAATTGGGGCGTAAGTGATAACTTCGAAAGGAATTTTGAACTGAACGCCTATTCGGCTTTTCGACACGAATGTAAAATTGCATTTGTTTCATTTGAATTGTTTATGACAATGTTCAATGTTATGAATTTTCAAACCATCGCCACTCGCAGATTTATGATCACATTTTTTTCAGTTAATCGACATCTCACCAGTATGTAACATTTTATGTCTTCATGTTACTAAGCTGGTTGCATTTTAAATCACATTTATCACAATCAAATTGCTTCTCACCATGTTATGTTTCATGTTATGTCTTTTTACGTAATAAGCATGAGCGGATTTATAATCGCATTTAAATGGCTTTTCGCCAGTATGTATTATTTTGTCTTTTTATCATATGAAATATGCGAGTTTTAAAGTGCATTAGTCACATTTCAATGGCTTCTCGCCACTATTTCACATTTTATTTTTTTTAAGTAACTAAGCTGTGTGCATTTAAAATCGCATTGATCACAGTGAAATGGCTTCACGACAGTGTGTTCAATTTTGTCTTTTAAGTCATTAGTATGTGCGAATTTATAATCGCATTGGTCACATTTAAATGGTTTCTTACCAACATCTATTATTTTGTGTTTTTAATACATGAAATATGTGTTTTAAAATCGCATCTGTATTGTTTTAAGGCGACAAGGCAAATTAGATGTAGAAATCACAGTGACCACATTTGATCAAACGAGTTTCTCGCCAGTGTGTATGATTTGATGTGTTTTAAATCTACTCGAATGGTATGATTTGAAATCATATTGATCGCAACCAGTGGCGTACGGTGGGTACGTTATTGTTTTTTATTAGTCAAGGCTTTGGCACGCTTAAGCTGCCTTATAGCTCTTTTCCATATATAAATAAAAATACAGTAAATTATTCTAAAGAATTATTTCTTATGGAAAAAAAATATGAACCTAATCTAAACTAATTTATATTAAATTTGGATTATTGAGATTTTGTACACTTCCATGTATTTTGTCACTAACGACCCGGGTTTCGCCTTTCGGCATCTTCAGGCATTCGAGCACACGAATGGACTCGAACTGAGAGAGTAAACAGTGTCTAACGTTTATATAGAAGATACAAATGCGACAAATATTTTTTACGAGGCAAGATATTGTCTGAGAGCCACACTGATATCTGAGTTAAAATTTCGGGAATCTCCCTAATCCTTATTTTGTAAACACCATATTAACAGAGTGGCGAATTGCCGCTTTTCAACTTCTTTTAGAAATACCAGTGATTTTACAATTATAATAGTATTGTGGGTTTTGACGGGATGTAATTCGACGAATGGGTAAATATATACAATCATTCCACATTTAGTGACATCTGTTAGGTGTTTCATCAACGATATAATAGGAGAATTAGGAAGAATTAGCGGAGAATATATATTACTTAACAAAAATGTGAAATTTAAAATAAACAAAATATTATTTATATATTATATCTAATCTTCTTTCTTAACTCTTAAATTTTTCAATCACGTTGTCATAAAACATGTTTTTCTTTTTAATATCCATACGGATTCCCTTTTCTATCGAAATCAAACTAAGGCCATATAGTCAATCTTGGCCTAGGGTATTTCGATAACTATTGATTCTTTTCAGAGCAGAAAATGAACGTTCTGCTGAAGCAGTACTTATAGGAAGAGTTAATATTAGTTTGCCTAATTTATCTACTTCCTGAAAACCTGACTCAAGATTATTTTTATTATAAATTGTGCAAGCTCATGAACAGATTTATTTGCAAATTCAGGTAAATGTTCTGATACCCTTATATCTAATGTACGTGTGGTTTTACCCACATAGAAATGTTGGCAATCATTGCATTGTAATTTATAAATACCAGATTTGTTCTTAAAGTTTACTCTATCTTTATTGTAAATAAGTAATTTGCCTAGAGTTTTTGCAATAGAACGCCGGTCTAACACTATCAGCGAGTTGTTTTTTAATTTTAAAGCTTGTGCAACTTAAATAACTAATTCTATGCCAGATTCTAGGGCGGTCTATGTCTTTAGACAAGTTCCCGAAATATAGCATCTTTTCTGCTAATTTACGTTGTTTTTTTGATACAAGACTATCTATAAGAGACGCCTCATAGCCATTATTAATGGCAATTTGTTTAATAATGTTTAGTTCGTTTTCAAAATTAAATTTATAATCCAAATTTGATATTGAAATTCCATCAAGCACCCTCAGTCGATGTCTTAAATTACATATACTATCAACTATTGTATTAAATAGTTGACTAAACACGTGCTTTTCTTCAATAAGCAAATCATTTCTCAGTCTGGGGTAATTTTCTTCCGATACATAATGTTTCGGTAACAAAACTTCGGTAACTTTTTTACAGCAATATAGTTTATCAAAAGATTTAGATTGTAGAATGTTGTATTACACATCAGTTATTCCAAAAAGTTTTGAAAATATATGAAGAAGTTTTCTTGTTTGAAAATCTTCCAAAAAGCTAAGAAATCGTCGTGCGTCTATAACGGTGTCGCGGTGCCATAGTTCACATTTTTCCACGACGTCTCGAAAAAAGTCCGTAAATTCATTTCTGTATTCTTGCACTGTGTTAGTTAGAAGTGACGAATAATTCCATCTTTGTAGGTGCTACAGAAGGAAGTCTTATAGCCACAAACTCTTGTAAAGCATATATTCAGTTTAGAAGATTTCGAAAAGAATGCAGAAAATCCATTTAAACTTTGAAAGAATGATTTGCACTATTTTATATTGGAAAGACCTTTTTGTAGTGTTACATTCAATATATGAGCATAGCAGAGTGTAAAATTGGCCAATGGATAAACTTCGAGTACTTTGGCTTGCAAACCATTAATATGCCCACTCATTACACTCGCCCCATCATAAGTCTGTCCTATATTTACAACGAGGCAAAATAATCCATCATCTGTTTTATCAGAGCTAACGTTTGTAAAGCCAATAAACCGCTCGTGAACTTTACCTTACTAAACAAAACGCAAAACTGTTGAGAGCTGCGAGTTCGTCATTATATCTGAAGTTTTGTCAAGAATAATAGCAACAAAACATGCTGAATTTACTTCGTTCTTAATATGATCTTTAGTCACATCAATTATGTCATTCTGCATGGATGGGGAAGTACCATTATGTTCACTTATATTAGCTTTACGTTGAGCGTCAATCATCACTTCAATTCGTTGTTTTCCAAACTTTTGAGGGAAAAAATGATTGAACGTGTGACTGCGCTCTTTTGTGTTTCTTCAGTGCCGTTATCAAATGAAATCAGAAAATTCACTTTTATTCCACACGCTACTTTCTTTGGAGAACAATAAAAATGGCCAACAGAACATTCTGGATCGAACTTCGCAGCCTGTTAATCACTCAGTTCGTTCATATGATGAAAATGAAAAATGTCTTGTATATTCCGCACATAAAATTTCTCTCATGAAATGAGTCATTCTTCAGTATTAACACCGCGGCCACTTCGCTATGTCAAATTTTCGTTTTTATGTATTGTTCGTTTACACACGACGAAGTACGTAATTGATTCTGAGACGAGTTTATCGGTGATAATTCAATACTGGTAGCAGGTATCTGTTGGATGGTGGCTGCAGACTTAGCAATGGTAGTTGGCAACTGAAATAAAGATAAAAAAACACAATATGTGATGATTTAGTGATGGATTGGCTACTACTTGACCTCTTACACCCACTACAGGAAATGCATTGATTAATTCTGTCGGCAGTGTTTAGTGACGTAATAAACGTTAAGTGTATGGACAGATTTTTTTTCTTAACTGGGAGTGTCTTCAAAGCAACTTGTCAAGACGTGGCATGATTCACTTAAGCATGCAGAAAATCAATCCTTCCATATAAACGAAACGCTTCTCGCTCCAACGAGTTGAGGTCTACTCGCTCTTCGTATGGAACCGCAAATTTTTCAAAGGCCTTGTGATTTGCCTTATTTGCCACCAAGTCAGAGCGTAGCTAATCGGACTAGTGAATGTTTTACCAACTTTTCCAGCTCTTTCCTTTCTTCGTGCATTAAATGACACTCTCTTAGGATGTGTTCAGCATCCTGTTTTATCTATACGGTACTAACAAAAACTCCTAAAACTTGATAACATAATTCTTTATTACTACCTACCGCTATGTAGATGGCATCTTGATTTGCTGGGAAGGCACTGACAGAACTTTATAAATTTCTCAATAAGGCTAACTCTATACTTGATATTGAATTCATATTGGAAGTAGAAATAGACAAAACCACCAATTTTTTGTACCTAACCATGCATTAGTTGAAAGTAAGCATAGTTACAGAATTTTCAGAAAACCAACTTTTTGCGAGACTGTCATTCACGCAATATCTCTTCACTCGTAGAACTGTAAACCTGCAGCTTACAATTCTATGATACACAGATCAATCAGTGTACCCATGAATTAAATAGATTTCAATAGCGAACTCCCGAACAAATAGCGCTTAGTAATGGTTACGACGTAACGGTGATGCATAAATAGCTTTGTAAAAAAACAATTAAAACTTTCTAGACAGCCTTTTTACCGTAACATTCTCTTAGAAATCCGCTTCTACAAGCCGATTAATTACCTAGAGAGATTTAAAGAAAAATCCAGACAAAAATGTAGTATTTAAAGTTAGTAATAATCTTATTACACATCTTAAGAACAGCAAAAATATAATTAATAAACTAAACAGGAGCGGGGTTTACAAAATTAACTGCGGCCTGTGTGATTCGATCTATATTTTACAGACTGGAAGTAGTATTTCAAGTGTTATAGATTTAAAGAACATGTATAGGATCATTCAATAATAAAAAATCAGATTCTCAATTCGCGAACCAACTCCCAAAAGAATCACACAACAAAACTTACTATTCATCCCCGGTATGCCTGCATTAAGACAATGCAATTCGTTAGGAAATTTAATTGTAAATAAGAAAATATCAGGGTACCTATAATTAAATCTAATGAAGGTGTACAACTAAAATCAGTCGTCATTTTTCAAATTTTCTCTAAATATCACAAACCATTTGACATATCTAAATATTATGGAGACATTTTCATACTGTTATTTATAAAAATTTCGCGTAAATTATCGATTTTTCTGATTCCCACGAATGATACCGTGGCATTTTACTATTACTGATTAAATGTCATCCAGAATTGAATCGTTGAGTACGGTATTTAGTAAAAATTCGCCTTGTTAAAGAGTAGCAGCATTAAGTAGCATCTTTTTAAAAACATAGAATAAAAAAACATTACGTGTGTATTTAGTAAATGCCGCAAAAACAATGAATTGAAATACCTCGTATTAAAATACTTGTACTTCATATACAAATAAACATTGTTACAAAAGATTACCATGTTGGCCTCGTGATGATCGCCATGGTCAAAAATGTTTTCGCGCTTGACGAGTGCCTCGTGTTTTATGTCTATTGAATATTCCCCAGTACAGATGTCATTAATTTTACTGTGATGAAAATTATCAACATGAAAAGCGTTCTGTGATGCACTCGTTGACAATAATTCATCGTACGGTTCTATTTTGATATCCATTATGGTATTATCCTTAGTAAATAATTAAATGAAAACATAAAGTGATGTTACCATAGACTAAAATTGATATCACTTTTTCATAGATAATAAATAAATCCATAAAAAATCAAAATAAATAAAATATTTTTACCTTGATATTGAATCGATATCTCAGGAAAGTCAATATTCATCCGGAATTGATACGCGAACGTTCGAATTCTATTGAAGAAATCGTTTTTTCTTAATTTATTATTTGTTCTCTTCCTTCATACACCCTATTTCATAAAGTTCTAGGAAAAACCTCTAATTTGTATACAATGTAGGTACCTATATTTATTATGTGCACTCACAATGTATTTTTTGTGTTCCCTTTTTTCTTGTTCATCTAACTAGAGGAATGCAAATATTGTGACTCATTATCTTTTTCATCTTGGTGAATGGTGATGTGGCTTTTTGTTGTAATATTGATGGTGGTGACACCGGGCGGTTATTCATTAATCTCGAGCTTTATTTTTTTTTTGGTTAGAGCAGTGCTCACCACTCCCTTCCTCTGCTTAGGCGTTATCTATCTATCTTGAAATAGATTTTTTTAAATAGACTTTGAATAGAAAGAGTCCACTTTAAGAACAAATCTGGTATTTATATATTTCAATGCAGTGATTGCCAACATTTATATGTGGGTAAAACCACGCGTACATTAGATATAAGGGTATCAGAACATTTAGCTGCCTTTATATTAAAAAAAGATACTTCGACATTCGCAAATCACTTGCTATTGGAGAACCATACGTTTAATGCGGATGATAGGGTTGAATTGTTGCAAAAAACATGGGGGATCATAAATTATTTTAGGAAGAAATTTTGGAAATCAAGAGCCCAGTTAAATTCCTTGCTAATTCTGAACGAACTGCTGAACTTTCCAAACTCCCCGTTGCTGTGTCCTATACGTTGAATCACCTAACAGATGCCACTAAATGTGGAATGATTGTATATATTTATCCTTTTGTCGAATTGCATCCCGTCGAAACCCACAATGCTATTGTAATTGTAGAATCACTGGTAATTCTAATATTAGATGGAAAGCGGCATTTCGCCACTCTAATGTTGTATAAAAAATAAGGATTAAGGCGATTCTCGAAATTTTAACTCAAGTATCAATGTGGATTCCAGACGTATAATATTTTACCTCGTAAATAATATTTGTCGTATTTGTATCTTCTATATAAACGTTAGACACTGTTTACTGTCTGTCAGTTCGAGTCCATTCGTGCACTCGAATGCCTGAAGATGCTGAAAAGCAAAACCCGGGTCGTTAGTGACAAAATACATGTAAGTGTACAAAATCTCAATAATTCAAATTTGTAAATGAAATCATTTCTGTATTTAAATACTTGAGTACATTCGTAAATAAATAATCGAAAAAATCTTGATTTCCTTTCTCCCTTTCCCTCTCTCTTTTTTCAAATCTGGGTTAAAAATTTATTACCTTACAAATTTTTACATACTTTTGATCATTCACCAGAATTAATTATTATCTTTGCTCAAGTGGGACGAATCACATTAATTTTTGTTTATGGTAATGACATTTCCACGCAACGTGTCAGGTTAATAAGGTCGTAATCAGTTAACAATTTGGTAAGAAGAATCTTGAAATGAATATAAAAATAGAACCGGAAGATGAATCACGGACCGCCTTTGATAATGATAACCATCCAAATAATACGAATGACATCTGGACTGAGGAATATTATTCACTTGACATAAAACACGAAACAGTCGTCAAGCAGGAAGAAACAATTGACGATGGCGACCATCACGAGGCGAACATGGTAATCTCAAACGACTTTTATTCGTTCAATTGTTATGAAGATCATATATATTAAAACTGGATTATTGAGATTTTGTACACTTCCATGTATTTTTCGGGATTTTAGTATAACGGATGGACTCGAGATGAAATAAAAGTAATTTTTTCGAGATGAAATAAGAATCTCGTTGTATCTAAAGCACAGATAATCGTTTCATTATAATTATTGACCTTATTCCAAGAAAGTGTTAGTTTTAATACTTTTTAAAACTGTTATTTTAGAAGTTAAGTATCGAAGGATGGTAGACCCATCCTTCCATACTTACCCATTATATGGAAAATGGGTTGTGCGACTGAGTAATAAACGTTCTTTCGTGCTCTTCACTTTCGTTTCTGGTGTCCACGGGTTTGAGCAACAGTGCTAAAAGTATGATTATTCCATTTTTCAATAGATTTATGGACAAAAAAGTGATTGTTACATTCCCTTCCAAACCATTTAATCATAAAAATGGTGTGTTTCTACAGTGAGAAATAAACTAGTTACTATTTCTATCCTATTTCCATGATACTATCCTTAATCCTTGGAAAGAGAGATTCCGCGGTCGACTCACGAAACAAGTACTTCAAACAATTGAATAGAGAAGCAAAAGGGTACATACTGACGATTTTTAGGTATTTTGAGTTATGAATGGTAACTGGTCAGAAAAGTCCAAAGTTCGAAATGCTAAAGAAATCCAATTTAGATTCGGTCTAGTTTTCATTTTATTTATATTATTTCCCTTTTGCTTGATAAACAAAATATATTAAAACGTCAAATATTCTGTCACGATAAAAGAACCAACCGCAAAGTATCTGTTATGCATCAAAAGTGGTTGATCGTTAAGCTGCAGTTGGTTTCTTTAAACAAAAAATAAAGGTTTGTTATCTATTGCCAGTGTGGGTACATTAACGCAGTCTTTGTATTTTATAATATCAATATTCAGACATATCGTTCAAAATGGTAACTTTATAAAATAAAATATTTCGTTATAATCCGTAATTATTCATAGAGTATTCAAAACATATAAATGTTTATTTTCACTTGGTTCCCTTATGATAAATACATTATTCATGGCTGAGCATATTGAAGGGAATTATGTTAAAGGGAACCAACTGATGCTTGGAGATGCTTCTTAAAGAGGTGAAACGCATCACGTTAGTGATAAAACACGTGGAAAAACTGAGTCACTATCAATCTTAATTTCATATTAAAAGTGAACTACCACAAACTTACCGCTCAATCCATAGAAAATAGGGAAAAAACTATTATATGGTTACTTTATGCCAAACGGTTGCATCTTAAAGTCTATGAATGTTTTCTATATTTTTAAGTAGTAATAGAGTTCTATCAATAATAGCCATAATATTTAATAGTTTTCACGTTCACAAAACTAACCAAAACTATTTGAAAACATGTGCAAACTTTGAGGCTTAATATCCCTTTTGGCAAATTTGCAGTTGGTTCCCTTATGCTTATATCTATCCAATTGTAATGAAAATTCACCTAAACCAGATGCAGTTTAATTTATTTTTGTTTAAGGAGTTTTCAAAAACGACCCTGAACATCAAATCGGAAGAAGAAATTCAATATCAAAACTGCAAGCAAATTAAAATTGAAAATTTTGAATACGGAGAGTGTTCATATTCGCAAAAGAAACCGCAAATGGTAATTATTATTAATGCTCAAGGTCATTTGAATTTCAAGGATTTTCAGCGTGGCATATTAGAAGATACACTTAATGTTATCAGTCACCTCTTGAAAAAACGTTGCTTCTTAAAAATTAAAACAATATGTTCTCGACATTCATATATTTTAAAAGATCATCAAGATTCATAATATATGTACATAATAACAGTAAGGAACATGAAAAGGGCGTTAAAAAATGAATTGTTGAATTTGATCACCTTCATTCTCACTCTTAAATTCATCATCTCTGTTGCTATATTTATCTTCACAGCTTATTTGACACAAAAAGTTCTTATTTTCTTTTATTTCTTTGTAATATTCTAAACATGAAATATTTTTGTAAATTTATACTACGCTCAAAATACCCCGGAGAGTAGAAATTTTTAACTTATTTCTTTCTTTGGTCCACTGTCCGTTGATCGTCATAATTACGAATTTTTGAAATATTTTATCCGTTCGAGAAAGGAAATCATATTTTAAAAATTTTCGTTATTGAGATTTTTTTCTACAAATATCTTTAATTTGTGGAATTGATCCAAACATCTTGAATCACCCAACACAATCACCAGCCGTTTTTGGTGGCAAGAAATACTATCGAATTTTCAATTTTCTTCACAAGTTATTCTTCCCCTATCTAATTTCATCCAAAAAAACTATTTAAATTTGATAGTTGATTAGTCCATTAATTCAAATATTCTTACGAATTTATTTTCATAAGAAATGATTCTTCATATATTCTACTTAATATATTTGCTAAAGAATTTTTTGTAGCCATTACTTCCAGTCAGAATTTTTTTCGACTTCTATTTCTAATATTTTTTCATGGAATATGTGCATTAAGAAATTCATTGAATTGAAAAGAGGACATTCTCGGTATCATATAGAAAAGACAGAACAAAAAAATTGTATTAAAATGGATAACATGTTCTCTAGAAAGAGACCTGTTGGCAACCCTAGGTGATTAGGAACAACCTAGATTATATCTATGAATTTCTCATTGGTCGAGAACATTAAGTCTTTGCATTAAGCATTCAGTCTTTAATGAAGATTTTAAAGCAGAAATGTAAGAATCCAGTCCTGAATTCGAAGCTATGCTGTGTGATTCTTTAACGAGGTGGTTAGAATAGAGTAAATGTTTTTTTATTATTTTTTTGCCGTAAAGCTTAAATAGCTTCTACTGGGTTTTAATATGCGAAATATATCATCATCATCATCATCAGGTCCATTCTGAGACCTTGACACGTCGACCCCACAAATAATTCAGAAAAACGCACACGAAAAATAATCATTAATACATATTTTTTGAATGCTGCCTTATTAGATGACAAGCGAGTAATTCGGCCTTCCAATACAAAAAAGGTTGATCCGTAGCGAATATTAAACATCATGGTAGGTCAATTTAATGCATAATCATTATTGTATATATGTACTTTTTCTTCCCATAGTGTGTATTAAAAGACTACACAAAAATAAAACAAGAAGAAAATATTCAACTGAAAAACTACAAAGGAATCCCTAATGAAGATGAGCGTCCTTTTAAAGAGGAGCAGTTCGACATTGGTGAATGTTCATATGCCGAACGGACATCAGCTCAGGTAATACAATCGATATGGCTCTTAACTCCAGAATATCATAAACATAAAAATCGTTAGGGATATGTCGTGGAGTAATTATTTCATATGCACATCGGGCGGTGCAGTGGTCAGCGTCGTTGGCTTCGGTCACGGATGCCACAATGCAATTCTGTAGGACTTTTAACCTGCAATAGGAAAATGAAAAATTATTGTGTGTATAAATCAGACAAGCCGATAATTTACTTGAAATGCGAATAAAATCAGTAGTAAAACGTCGCAATAAATGATGCAAATACTGAAGCTATGTTAACGGAGTTATAGCAAGTTTTCCCCATTGCATTGAGGCTATATTAATGGGCATCGCTGGATACGCCGGCTTATGGGTACAAAAATGTTAAATCCAACTCTTTTGCAATACACTTCTTAGTGGACGACGCAACACGTTGATTGCTGTCGCCAAGGCATATAGAATATCTTCCACTGATGCTCTGCTGCTACTCACCGGATTGCTTTCGGTGGACCTTCACGTGCAGGTTCGTGGCGCAACATCTCTGCTGCTGAGATAAGCTATGAGGAAAGGCGGTTGAGATTGGGGGCATCCTGTTGTCCCCACCTCATGGTCTGGATTATATGGAGTGGTTGGATCGCAGGACCACCGTCAGGTCCCGAACGATGGTTGCCTCTTCGTGGGTCTGGCATGGACAGTTGGACGCTTCCACCAGGGACCGCCAAACCTACTTATATCCTTAAATTTAAAGTGGCGAATGGAAATAATTAAAGTTTACTGAAATCACTGTAAGAACCAAATCATTACCGACCACGGTGGTTTCGCTGCCGAACCCTTTGAGCTGGGCCAGATAGTAGATAGGCCAACATTCAACTGTGGTGGTATAAAGCAAGATGGTGAACACATCCTAGCGATGTGTCATTTAATACATGAAGAAAAGGAGGAGCTGTGGACGTCGGTCAAATCTTCCATTGAATCGATCGGGCATGATAAATTGGTGACGAATAAGACATTTGTTTCCATGTCCGCTCCCAATGTGGAGCATATGGTCTCCTAACGGATGTATCTCAACAGAAGATTTTCTACGAGAACTGCTTGTTAATCAGTTGCTAAACCTCTCTTTTTTTGAAGAGAGTAGGGATAGAAGATTAAGGCTAGGACAGGACTAGTGGTTAGCTAATCACACTCGCTACGCCCGGTGGGGATAGGATGGGTGGGAGGGAGGACTCAGACTACGAACAGAAATCCATAAATCGATTGAAAGATCAATCTATGAAAACCGTCCGCACCGGGAATTGGACCCGAGACATCCGTAACCGTAGCCAGCGACGCTACCAACTGCGCCACGGACTCTGACATATTATCTGGCCTTTAAACAACTTTCGTATTCATTCATTATTTGTTTCATATTATGGAAAGCGAGTTTACCGCAACTCACAGAAGCTTTTCCTTTATTTCGATGAATTGATTTTCTGAACACTGCCCAGTCTTGGGATGTTGCTCTTAAGACATTCCCAATTGAAGAAAAAAATGTAGATACACCTAGGTGTGTTACGCCACTCGATACTGGCGTAGAAAGATAACGGGTTGGAATGCAGTGGTAGTTGGAGGAGGAAAAGTAGTGCCCATTGCATTAAACCTTCCGAAACATTGCGTTACCTTGGCTTTTAAAGCTTTAAATTATCTGTGAAAAAGGTCACACAAAAGAGTTAAAATGTTGCTATTTGTTAATAAAATAGTTCTACATGCAATAAAAATACATTGTAGTTTGCCGTTTTCTTCGTACAATTAATCATAACTTGAAATTCTTGTCAATTTTACCATCGAAAAAAACAACTTTACAGTATAGTATAGAAAAATAACGACTCGATATGCTTGACCTTACTGTATAAGACCGTTTTTTTTCAAACAACATCGAGACACGTCTCGAGCTTGTTCCGCTATGAAGAATTTCGATTCTTGCGTCTTTTGATAGTTTTGCACAATTTGATATGTATTTCAAGTTTTCTACACAAAATATGACTTAAAATAATTACTTAATACCACATAAAACCATATTTCACTCTTTGACATTGTCATTTCTCTTTATAATAGCGTTTATATGACAAAACCCACACTGTAACGCAATGTGACTAAATGAGATCCAAAGTGATTTTTTTTAGCATGGAAACAAGAACGTTAATAAATCTGTGTCATAATGCATGAAAAAAAGGAAGAGTTGCGCAAGTTGGTCAATTCTTCTAATGGACCGATGGCCAAGCTCAGTCGGTAAAGAATAAGGCAAATTACATGGCCTTCTACTTAAAAATTGTGGCGTCACACGAAAATCGAGTGAACCTCAACTCAGAAATGGTCCGTTTATCTGAAGAGACTGATTTTGCTGGACACTTAAGTGCACACAGCGTCTTGGGCAGTTGCTCCAGACAAACTCGCATTATAGGATTAGAAAACTGCGAATACGCTTAACGTTTGCCACGCCATTGGATACTGTCGATAAAAATAACGGATGGGAGAGCAGTGCTGGATTAGCAAGATAGGATAGGCAAGGATAAACCGTCACATAAAGTGTTTTCTTCTTTATTTCAGCTTCCAATTACCAATGCCAAGTTTGCAGCTTCCACTCATCCCCTTCCAGCTATTAGTATCGAACTATCATCGATGAACTCTCCTCAGAATAAATCTACTGACTTTGCCGTTTGTAAACAAACAATACACAAATACGGAAGTTTTACAACGTGAAGTGGTCACGGTGGTGTTACTGAAAATTGGTTTGTTTCATGAGAGAAATTTCGTATGTTGTATTTGTTATGATATATTCCCATCATCACATCTACTTGCGCAACACAAAACTGTTCATAAATCGAAAATTAATGTGAATAAATCACAAAAGAGAGATTTAAAATCGTCCCATTCGAATAGTTTAGGAGAGCATAAAATTTTTCGTACTGGCGACAAACCATTTCAATCTAATTTTAAATCATTGGTAGCAGGTTGCATAAGAACACAAAAAATTAAACATTCCCTTGAAAACCCTTTCAAATGTGACCAATGCAATTACAATACTGCGTATTCGGATAGCATTCGGAAACATAAAATGTCACATACTGGCGAGAAGCCATTCAAATGTGACCAATGCGATTTTAAATGCACTCAGTCTCAAAGCTTAAAAAGACATAAGATATTACATACCGGCGAGAAGCCATTCAAATGTGACCAATGTGATTTTAAATCCACCCAGTCTCGTAGCTTAAAAATACATAAAATGTTACATACTGGCGAGTAGCCGTTTAAATGTGATCAATGCGATTTTAAATCCACCCAGTCTTGTAGCTTAAAAAGACATAAAATATTACATACTGGCGAGAAGCCGTTTAAATGTGATCAATGCGATTTTAAATCAACCCAGTCTCGTAGCTTAAAAAGACATACAATATTACATACTGGCGAGAAGCCATTCAAATGTGATCAATGCAATTTTAAATGCACTGAGAATTCTAACTTAAAAACACATAAAATGTTACATACTGGCGAAAAGCCTTTTAAATGTGACCAATGCGATTATAAATGCATTCAGTCTCATACCTTTAAAACACATAAAATGTTACATACTGGCGAGAAGCCATTCAAATGTGACCAATGCGATTACGTTAGTGCCAATTCTGCTCACCTTAAAAGACATGAAATGTTACATACTGGCGAGAAGCCATTTAAATGTGACCAATGCGATTTTAAATGCGCTCGTTCTGATCACTTAAATAAACATAATATGTCACATACCGGCGAGAAGCCATTTAAATGTGACGAATGCGATTATAGGAGTGCCAATTCTACTAACTTTAAAAAACATACAATGTTGCATACTGGTGAGAAGCCACTTTAGTTTTATTAATGCACTAGACTTGAGAAATTATTCCGTGAAATAATACATTTTTCTACATGAGAAAAAGTTGGATAGGTGCGTTAATTAATTTTATGCTATTGTATTTTTTTTTAAATTGGGTTTATTTTGGGCCGAGATATTTAAATTTAGGTTTCTGGTCGGGCTCGGGTAACAAATGTGGTATAAAGATTCGGGGTCGAGCCTGAATTGAACGGGCTTGAGCCGGGTAATTTCATAAAATTTTGACCCGTGCAGACCTCTGCCGGACATACTCCACTCACTACACTGACGCTCAAGATCTTCAGTTGATTGACAAATAATCGATCATAAATATTTGATATCTGGGCACTCCTAATATACCAGCAGAAAAAAACACCGTATGTGAGTATAAATGCGGTGGTTTCGTTGTGATAAGACATCTCCTATTGGCTTCAAATTTAAAAAAGCCTTTATCCAGACGCAGAGTTTTACACAGTAAATTTATAGAAGAAAGGTTCGCAAAGACGGGAAAGTAATTTAAGAAACGTTCAACAATACTTAATGTATACACACAGAAGAACAATTTCTTCTGAAAAGAAAAAAGATATAGTAGACTCTCTACCCTACATTTCTCCCAGTTATTTGAAATATTTTGTAAATATTCCAACTGAAATACCCTCACGTTCATATCGCGGATCGCACAAACTCATAATTGAGACTCAGATGATGAATTAATTTATAATCGACATCTAAATTTATGTCTTTTACACTTGTTACAAAATGATTTTATTCATTACAAGATTTTTGTATCTTCATTTTCACATTGTTTTATCAGTATTTCTACTGTTAAAACTTATTATTATGACAAAATTTTTTGTTTCTAACTCTGTAAACTAAATATATTGTCAATTTAAAAAATCGCATAATTTAAATGTTTGTTATTTGATCCTGAGAACATTTTACAAAACTTTAATTTTTTCAAAACTTTAACTCATGCAGTTACACCATTACTGTTCTAAGTGTCACAATTATTGTTTGACGTTTTATATATTTTTATTTTTTTATTTGTCAATACCGCCTACTCGATGTTCTTTTTCGTAAATCTTTTGAAATAAAGGATGTAATTCAGTATGATTAAAATGTGAATACTTATATTATTTATTATTTATGAAAGAACAGATTCATTTATAATGTATAGTTAATAAATATGATATCTAAAATTGGTTTTAAAGGTTGTTTTTTTAGATTACACTCCCCATTTTGAAGTTCTGGCATACTGACACCGGTATCTCAATGAAATCTTGTTTCCCGCCTTCCACCCAGTTTTCTCATTAAACTTGGGTTGCTAGATTTATTGATTTGCAATCACTTGCAATGAACCGGAACATTTCAAATAAAAATTGCACCTCTCCGCTACTCTCCGCTACTCACCACCTCAAATCGTATTCAGTGATACCGTGCATCGTTCTATTTGTATTTTAATCATATTATTTCCAGTTTACTAACAGTAAGAGAGATTGGATCGGATGTCTTTTATTCATACGTATGAATTTACGGTGTGAAACGCATTCGCTATTTTTATCTAAAAATCTTACAGTTACAATAATCTAGTGTTAGAGGATGTGCCGCAAAAGCGCTAATCCTTTACGACAGGATCAAAAGCGATAGTGTTGACACCGTGCGGAGATTCAATAAATTCGAGCTTAATTCTTTTTGCTTTGAGCAGTGCACTGCACACTAATACACTCGCCAGAAGGCATTCATGCATAATACTGTATTTTTTAAACTTGTCTTTGATAGCAGGTCAAACTACATATGCCTCAGACTATCTTGAAGTTCTCTCTGCTTCAGCGTCGTGCGGTCATCTGCTTTTTTCTTCTACCGGTTGCGGTCATGACGCCGTCAACCTAATAGTAGGTAAGGAGAAGGGATCAGGGGTCTTGAGTAGTCAAAAACTCCGAGGCCCCAGCTCCTATAGCCGAGCGGTCAACATTGTCGGCGTCGTTTACAGTGTTCACGGGTTTCAGTTTCATAAATTGATTTTACAATGATCAAAAAAAGATTAAAAAAAAAACGGTCCATAGTGAGAGAAATTTACTAACCACTAGTTATATCCTAGCCCTTTGCCTATATCCATTTTCTCTCCAAAAACGAGATTTTGGGCGTCTCAATATCAAGTAGTTTTCGCAAAACAAATTCTCTTGCAATTATGAGTGTATATGCTCCATATAAGCAACGGAAATGGTAACAAAAGAAAGTATTTCATTCCTTAATTAAGTCTGTTCATATTTTAAATTATTAAAACTTAATGAAATATCCATTACCGGCATAAGGCAATTTAAACAGTTAATAACCATCATATTCTGAAACGCTTCGTGAATCTGTCGAAGAAACTGTACAGCAACATGACTGACCATCTCAACACCGGTATTGAAACATTAGTACAAGATTACACCTAACACATGCCCACAGGTTTCGTGAGTCCTCAAAGTGTTTTAGGTACTCTTCAAACCTCAATGATTCCTATCCAACTGTCTGGTTGACGGCGTCAGGATCCAGAATATCATAAGAAAGACGCAAAGGGAACTTCAAGACCTTCCGGGACATCGGTAGTTTGACTTTATCTCGAGTACTTTTAAAAAAAAATGGGCACTGCAACACACGTATACCTTTGATCAACTGTGCAGTGAAAAAATAATGCTCGAGATTATTGAATCACCACCATCAAGATTACACGAGGAAGCCAAATTACCATTTACTGAGATGAAAAGGATAAGCTCTATAGCTGCACACCCTCATGTCAGTTAAATGAAAATCATTCGAAATATGATTTCAAGGATTCATAAGGAAATGAAAATAAAAAAAACTTCGATTCTTCAATATATTTAATACATTATAAAATATTACTATGAAAAGACCTCCGGATCGAAGAGAGGCGAGCGGCTGGTTATCCGGAGTCCTGGAAGGGCTGATCTCAGACAAACACCATTTCAGATCCGGTTCAAAACTTATTTATTTTCCATTCAAGATGCAGTGGTTTAACATTACACAAATGTATAAATCTTAACACATAAAATTGATTCTACATTTACATTTACTTAGCAACTGAATTTACTTTAAGTTATAATACAAATGACACAACGAATTTAAATAAAGTCCAATGCAAATCAAAAAAAAAAAACAAACAGTTCACATCGTCACGTCACCTTCGTCGCGACGAGATCTCGCTCGTCCGACTCGGCAGCTCGTAATCGACTGTTTACAAATACTTAAAATAAAAACTCCCGACACCGTCGGAGCTACCTTTTTTTTCCGTAAAAATGGACTCGTCCAGCGAAAGCATCAGACGGTAATTAAACGCCTGGCAACAAGAACCCGTCCTGCGAAATATTGCTTTTACCGCTGACTGATTTCAGTTCTGGAAATAAATGACACTTATACTTAACAAAAACTAGGGTGTGTCAACTAATAATAATTAATCGATTCATTGAGGAGAGCCAAAGGCCATCAGCTCTAACTTTCGAATGAAAACAATTGAATAACAAAGTGAATCATCAGAGATTTCATGTTTCTTTCTGAGCAAATTTACACAACATTAAATACATGAACTACGAAATATTTTTTACTAAAATATAAAATATGATGAATTTTCAAGCGAGAACGTTTCGGTCTGAATTCGCATTGATAACATTTCATGTTTTGTTTGTATATGCAAGCCCAGATTAATCATCGCAAGGTTTTTTAGCCGAAAGTGAAATTTTTTGATTTCTCAAGTGACCTGCACGCACAAATTTATAACATTATTAATAAAAAAATTTGTACACATATAATAAAGAGTTCTTTAATTATATTATTTTTCACATTAAAAAGGTTTTTTCACGGAATGTTTAATTTAATGAATTGATTTGATTGGCTTCTCGCCAGTATGTAATATTTTATATATTTCAAGTCTATGTGAACAGGAGCACTGGTAATCGCATTGGTCACATTTGAAAGGTTTGTCAGTAGAATGCTGAATTTATGATTGCTCAAGTCACCTGTACAAGAGTGGGTAGATTTGAAGTCACATTAGTCACATTTGAATGGCTTCTCGCCAGTATGTAAAATTTTATGTTTTGTTAAGTAACTCGACAGGGTGCATTTATAATCGCATTGGTCACATTTAAATGGCTTCTCACCAGTATGTATTATCTTATGTTTTCAAGTAATCAGAACGGGCACATTTATAACCGCATTGGTCACATTTAAATGGCTTCTCGGAAGTATGTAACATTTTATGTATATTAAATCTATGTGAACGGGCGCACTGGTAATCGCATTGGTCACATTTGAAAGGTTTGTCGGTAGAATGTTTGAATGCCACGTCACCTGCTCGCACAGATACATAATTTCACTGTTCGCACTTGAACGGCTTCTCGCCGGTATGTAACAATTTGTGTCTCTTTAAATAAAGAGGCTAGGCTGATTCAAAATTGCATTGATCACATTTGTACGGCTTCTCGTCAGTATGTAAAATTTTATGTCGTTTTAAGTTAATAGACGGAGTGGATTTATAATCACATTGGTCACATTTAAATGGCATCTCACCAGTATGTAACGTTGTGTTTTAAAT
Organism: Himalopsyche phryganea; assembly: GCA_022494535.1. NCBI lineage: Eukaryota > Metazoa > Arthropoda > Insecta > Trichoptera > Rhyacophilidae > Himalopsyche > Himalopsyche phryganea. The sequence continues at coordinate 53,128 of JAGVSL010000227.1, forward strand.
AGATCAGAACGGATGCATTTATATTCGCATTTGTCACAATGTATCCATTTATGTGTTCTTAAATTATGAGATATGTAAGATTTAAAACTGCATTGGTCACATTTGATTGGCTTCTCGCCGGTATATATAATTTTATGTATTTTGAAACTATTCGAATGGTATGATTTGAAATCGCATCTGAACGCTTTTTGTGGGACAACTTTAAATTTACTAGATCTATTTTAGACATGAAATTTCGACTTATGACCAGACATATGTTGCTTTAGTAAATGTGATGTTTGGAATATATAAAAACAAAAACTGCATACAAAATGTCCATCATTAAACGAACTGTTTTCCAGCATCAACACAGCGAACACTTCGCGCTGTAAAATTCCTGTATGTATTGCGCCTTTGCATGTGACGAAGTAAATAATTGTGTCTGAGATGAGTTCCCCGATGCTAGTTCAAAAAAAGGTGTAGACTTAGCATTGGTGGTCGGAAACTAAAATTAAGAAGAAAACACAATGCGTGATTAGTTATTGATGCAATGGACAAAGTTTTGTAAGATTTTCTTAGTACGAATTATGCGATAATATAAACAAAACATGTTTTATCATTTATAACGGTGATACAGCCGAGGTTTTAGGCATTGTGGAATTTTTAAATCAGTCAGACTAATTGAAGTCAAGGAAAAGAAAAGATATCACAACCGTTTATAGTTTAAGGTAGGACTTCATTATACTAGGATAAAATATCTCAGTATTCAGTTCTACAAAATGTTATAAGTTAGTGGATAGCTATCTTTATAACATAGTTCTGACGATGACGTGAAACCGAATAACCGTTATAAATTTTTTTTTGTTTCAAATTATATTATCCATGAATTCTTCTTGTAACTTTTTCCATAATAATATGGGTATATTTTGCGATAAAAAGATGAATGCTTTATAAGAATATATATACGAAAAAGACAAAACAAAAAGTGAGACAAGTTCACGGTTCGACAACGGAAGCCATAATGTTTGGTGGTTAACTGTTTATAGCAAATCAGAAATCCTTCATTTTATAACATGTACAATTTTTGCAAGCCTTAAAGGTAGCTTTACTCGACAAAATACATCAAATTGCAAATCGAGGATGGTTCAGCTTGGCGTTTACATAAAATTCGCAAAAATTGAAATATTTCGCTTAATTGATTATTGCTAAACAAGCTCTAACTATGCCATGCTTGTAAGTTCCTGTAAGAGAAGTGACCTTGACCATTATCAACGTAAATTATTGGAAATAGCCGTTGACAATAATGACCTTATCCAGTGTTTGCTTAGAATATGAACACTCTCCGAATTTAAAATCTTCTATTTTAATTTGCCTTGCAGTGTTGATATTGGATTCCTTCTTCCGTTCTGATAGAAGCCACCTCTCAAATTCATTTATTCTAGTTATCGTGACATAGAAATGTCATTGGGTACCTACAGTAAACTCAATTAATTCCGTGAAAGATCAAAAATAAAAAAGCGTTAGGTACTTAATTATATTTAAAATCAGATTTGGGGGAAAAAAAAAAACAAGAATTTGCACATCAATTTTTACGAATGTTAATATTTTCACTAAGAATCTATATAAATTAGCTTTTGCATTATGTAAATAAGCTGTATTTTATTGTTGAATATTATTCATTTAAGATCTAAGCTATTAGTTGTGTGGCTTATTTATGCAATCTTAAAGTTGGTTTTACAAGGCGGTGATTCAATAATCCCGAGCTTTCATATAATTTCACTTTAATAGTATTTTTCGGTGATACATGATAACGTATTTAGGATTTCGTGCGTAAGCAATCAATCTCAAGATACCGTTCCATTCAAACATAAACTATTGTCTACGCCTCGTACGTTCTTCCCAAGGACTATTTTTGTCTATAGTCACACGAATTTACTAAGCCGATTAAAGCTGCGTGTAGCGGTAATAATGTTCACTAAACGGCTCAAAATGGACATCAAAATAGGGCCGGAAAAGGTATTATTTCCATCGCGTACACCAGAGAACACTAATTACGATGCTGGTGCTCAGAATTATCCGAATGGCAGCTGGAACGAAGGTCTTTCAACTGATGATCGAAATGACGCGCGCGCGAAGCAAGAACTATTCGAAGAATACGATTCAAAAGAGGTAATTTTACACTAATTATGTATTTTCTTTTAGTTATCTTTCTTTAGTAATATCTCACCAGTATTGTTTTACAAGCTTCAAGGTTATGTCGAACATCGATTAGTAACTATAGTATCGCTTTGTTCTGGAAAACAATCGCTTGTTGAGTTATTTATATATATATTAAATACATGGAACTGTACAAAATCTCAATAATCCAAATTTGAGTTATTTATATTAAAAATAACAATGTATATTAAAAATTCATCGAAGCACCCAAATTTCTTAAAATAATTATTTATTAACTTAGCGTAAACATTAATGCTACAAAAATTGTATAACATTAAAAAGTGTTACGCTTTATTATTTCAGGCGTAAATTACGTGAGCATATTTTAATTGTTTAGAGAGGGTGATGAATTAATGTTTGTAAGGCATATTAAATATTAGATGTCATTTGGAATAACCTCAAATATATTTATGAATTTCTAATTGTTTGATAGCATAAAGTCTTGAGCTTTTGATTTTAAAATGTAAGAATACCGTGCACGAATGGTGTTTCGTGAATCGAGTAAATGTTTTTTTTTATATAACAAACTGATTCTTGTAGAATTAAATACGTTGTCATGTCTACTCTTGTAATGGAGATGTCCTAAGTAAATGCCAATTCTTTAAATTCTTTGGTTATTATTAGGTGTAATGCCAGATTCATTTTATTGTGAAAAGAAGTGTCCGTTCTGAGACTTAAACACGTCGTCCCCACAAATGATTAAGACAAACACACACGGATCAGGAATATATCAAGAATATATATTTTTTGAATGGTGCCTTATTAGACGACAGTCGCACCCTCTCGATTATTGAACCATTAGAGTAGGTCATTTGAATGCGAAATCATTATTATAGATTTGTACTTTTTCTTCCCATAGTGTGTGTTAAAAGACTACAAGAACATAAAACAAGAAGACGATATTGAATGGGAAAATTACAAAGGAACTCCTAATGAAGATGAGCGTCCTTTTAAAGAGGAGCAGTTCGATATTGACGAATGTTCATATGCCGAACGGACACCAGCTCAGGTAATACAATCGACATTGCTCTTAACTACTAAGTATCGTAAACATAAAAATTGTTAGGGATATGTCGTGCAATAATTATTTTATTGACACAGTGGATGGTGCAGTGGTGAACGTCCTCGTCTTTGGTTACGGATACCAAGAATTCGATTTCAATTTTCTTAAATGCCTTTTGTCGATGAGACGGGGAAATTATAAAGCGGATAGCCGCTTAATTATTCGGCTTATAATTATTTGTGTGATCACCTTAAGTGACAGCGAAAAGCCGCATAAAGAGAGGTGTGGACAGTGTGGTTGTATTTACATTATCTAGCTGATATTTAAATACGAGCTTAACCGAAAACTGTAAACTGGAACTAGACCGATAAAGCTTATGTTACCGAACCAGAACGAAAAAGATTGCAATTCAGGTTCCGGATTTTAATTTAAGAGTATTCTATACCCATCTACCTTAAAGGAATCAAACTAAATTAAATTAATAATTCTTTCCTTTATTTTATTTTAAAACCATATACGCTCTCTATTCGGAGCATATGGTCATCACGCGGGTCCTCCAAGCTTCCCTGTCTTCAGCCTGTCTCCTCGTTTTCTCTCAGGTCATTCCAGCATTCCGTAACTCCGCCGAATACACCCCATGGATCATCAGCGCCTTTCCAGGGTGACGGAATCTATCTGGTTGGTGGAAGAGACATGCAGGATTAAGGCTCTCAGCACGTGTCCAAGCTACGTCCATCGTCGATTTTTATTTTGGGCGTGGTGATAAGAGGCTGGTCCATCCGCTGTTTTACCTCCGAGTTCCTGACAAAATCAATCCACCGTATCCCTAGTATTCGCCGCAATTATCTGTTTTCAAAGCACAGTATACGGTTACCCTGTGCCTTGGTGAGGTTCTATGACTCGCAACTGTAAATTAGCACCGTCAGAATGCACGCGTTGAATAAGTTGTACTTGGTTCTGACCGAGTACAACCGTGAGTCCCAGACTTTCCGCATTGAGTTAAAGGTTGTTCCCTAATTGGATTGCTAGCTCTTTACGCGAACTGCCATTTCCCGTGATGTGTATTCCCAAGTTCTTAAAGCCGTCGACTCTCTCGATGTCTTGCTCCGCGCTCGTCGGAGGGTAGTCTGGGTCCGGACAGAAACTGTTGCAGAGCACATTGGTTTTACTCGCAATAATTTTAAAGCCAATGCGATACGAGTTGCTTTGCAGCCTGTCCATTGTTTCCTGAATACCCCTGACAGATTTGTCAAATACAACAGCGTCGTCAGCATTCTGGAGGTCGCATGGCCAGAACGGGGACAACGGTCACACCTCGGTCAGGTAAAATTGACTTCCTCAGGATGGAGTCGAAGATTATTTTCGCCTTCACAATCTTTTTAATGTTGATTTACCATTTCTTCGTAATTATTATTTTAACCAAGCTTCTATGAAAATAAATTGATCGCAATAAATAATAAATTGCAAACAATTATAACCTAAATTTAATATTAATATTGCACTATCGGCCATCTTGTTATGGGGCATAAATTAATATGTAAACATGTGAATTTTACAATGTTACAAATCTCAAATATTCTCGTTAATCTTTGTTTAAGTGTCTACCCGCCATTGCCGATTGTGCGGCTACTTTTGAACTACCATCGAAGAGTTCTTCTCGAGGTCGATTATCCACAGCGTCTTTTATAAACGAACAAAACATAATTAAGGATATTCTGCAAGGAAAAATGGTCTCTGTTGTATTGCTGGAAAATGGTTCGTTTCATGAACAAAATTATGTGTGCTGTGTTTGTTTTGGTTTATTCCCGGCATCACATTTACTGAAACAACATGCAACAGTTCACGAATCGAAATTTTATGTACGAAACCGGATCCTTAAATCAGCCAATAAGACACTGAAAACGTCTGTGCATGCATTGAAACTCAGGGCAGATACAGTTGAAAAACCATTTAAATGTGAAAAATGCGATTATAAAACTGCTTTTGTTCCGTACTTCAGAAGACATCACATATTACGTACGGGTGACAAACCGTTCGCATGTGAAGTGTGTCATTTTAAAACTTCTCAAGCTATGACCTTGAAACAACATCACATGTTGCATACTGGAGACAAACCTTTAAAGTGTGGTCTGTGCGAATTCAGATGTGTAAATTCATCCCAATTAAAAACACACCAGAGCAAACATACGGGTGAGAAACCGTTCGCATGTGACGTGTGTGATTACAAATGTGTGCTATCTTCGAAGCTGAAACAGCATAAATATACACATACCGAAGAAAAACCTTTAAAGTGTGATCTGTGTGATTTTAAATGTGTTTATAAGGCACATTTAAAATATCATAAAACAAAACACACCGGTAAGAAATCGTTTGCATGTAGACTTTGTGATTTCAAAACTTCTTCAGCTGCGACATTAAAGCGACATTACATGTTACATACTGGAGAAAAACCTTTTAAGTGTGCCCTGTGTGATTATCGATGTGTGCAATCATCCACTTTAAAAGCACATCAGAGCAAACACACGGGTATAAAACCGTTTGCATGTGAAGAATGTGATTATAGATGTGCGGAATCGTCACAGCTTAAAAAACATCAAAAGATACATACTGGTGAAAAACCTTTCAAATGTGATCTGTGTGATTTTAAATGTGTGAATTTGACAGCGTTAAAAGCACATAAAAGAAAGCATTCGGCCGAGAAACCATTTAAATGTAACCAATGTGACTTTAAAACTTCTTTAGCCTGGACCTTAAAACGGCATCACATGTTGCATACTGGAGAAAAACCTTTCAAGTGTGGTCTGTGTGACTTTAAATGTATACAATCATCCCAATTAAAAGCACATAAAAAAAAACATACACTCTAATACACCGTTTGAATGTGGTCTTTGTGATTTTAAATGTATGCATTTGTCACAGTTAAAAATCATAAAATAGCACATGCCGATGTGAAGAAACACTTTAAAAAAACATCGCATGGCAGATATTGGTGAGAAATAGTTTTTATGTAGTCAATGTGATTGCGAATATCTTCTATTTTCACGGTTAAAATTGTAATTATAAAAACATTAAAATGGTATTTATGTGATATAGAAACATGATACATGTGTGTGAGACGAGTGAGTGAGAAATCTTTATGCTAAAATGTTAAGAATGCAACTTTAAATGTGAGAAAAAAGTGACATCCGACAGGAACGCAAGTATAGTGTGTTTTTTAGACACAAAATTTGGCAGAACAATGTATTTGTATAATTATCATTATTTTCATATTTTTATTCGTTTATTGTTTCATGGTTATTTTTCTTACGTTTGTTAATAAGTTAATTTTTACAATTTAATTTGATAAATATTTTAAGAATTATTTAAACGTATATTTAGTGAATGTTAAAATTATGTTTTAATATTAAAATAAATATATGTAGAAATACCGTGTATTTTATATCTTAACATGTTTTTTGCACGGTCCAAGAAAACGGACCAATTATTTTGTCACACTAATATATATTTGCTTTTCCACTTTAACTGAAAACGAAATGGTATTTGTTGTCATTTGTTATTTACACCTAGCTGCAGTTATTCAAATTTGTAAATATTACACATTTACATTCTAATATATTGATTTCACTGATATAAACAAGTAGGCGAAATTACACTGGCTTGGGGTCGTTCCTCCTATAAAAAAAACATCGGAATAAGTCTTCTCACGGCAACGTTAAAAAAGCAATCAGGTCGAGTAATTCCCATGACAACAAAATCCCCAGAAAAAGACGAGAATAGCCGTTAACGTTAGTGTACTGACTGGAAAACAAATCAAAGAATTTAGAAAAAGGTCAACGTAAAGATTTACAATATAAACTGATTGTATTTGTATTTATAAGATAGACCTACATACCACAACAAATACTATAATGAGCTACAAAAAAGTAGACCTAAGAAAAAGAATCATAAAAATATAAAATCAACTGCAATTTCAAATAAACTTTAATTTATAATAACTGTTTTTTCACAAATACGTCCGCTTACTCTAAGGAACATTTAGAACAGCTATGAATCTAGTACAAACTTTCTTTAAAAGAGCGACTTCTAAGTGAATCTATCTTTAGAGAAAGTTATAAATTTAAAAAAGTGAGTGATCTTTAGCAACGATATAAACATTTAATGACTTAATGCGAGGAAGATACATAGTTTTAAAATGGCATTGGACATTTCTTTGATGGTTTCTACACGTAATGATATTTTTTTAAATAGCCTGAATGTATAAAAGCATTTATCGTAAATTAGTCATTTTTGGTAATAAGAATTTTTGCATTTAAAATCGCATTAGTCATATTTGAAATGTAGAATTGATCTCGAGCATTATTTTCTTGGTTTGAGCAATGCTCAGCACTGCGACCGAAGGCATACGCGCGTTACCCTGCCCATTTTTTTTATTTTTTATTTACGCTCGAGAGGAGGTTTAACTACCGATGTCCCAGGCGGTCTCGAAATTCTCTGCTTAGGCGTAGTGCGGTCATCTGCTTCTTTGGAAAAGGAAAAGGGAGGGAATGAGGGGGGTTTGAGAAGTAACGCTCTTCGAGGCCTCGTGCGTGTGTTCGGTGTAATCGTGTTTTGATGCTGGTGTTGGGATGGTCAGTCATGTCGCTGTAGAATTTCTTCGACAGTTTCACGACGTGTTCCAGGATAGGATCGATGTTAAGGTGTGCTATTGCGGACAAACCACAGCGCGGTCGTGATTTGACGCAATGTCTTATTCTGAATAACCTGTAATTTCTTAATATGGTTCACGCTAGCGTGTCCCCACATAAGGGCCGCGTAGGTCATGGTGGGTCTGGCGATCGCGGTGTACAGGAGCAATTTGATTTGTATGGCAAGGTTGCTCCGCCTGCCTATCATAGGAATCAATCTTCCCGTCACTTGCGATGCTTGGCGTTTTTTGACATCTATGTCTGCTAAAATTGAGTCGGAAGTCGGGCGTGAGACCTAGGTATTTAACCGATTTGGCCCACTGTATGTCGGTGTTGTGCATTTGTACGCACTTAATGTCTGTAGTGTGTCTATTATTTCTGCAGTTAAAGTTAACTGCTGTACTTTTTTCCAGGTTTAACTAATACGCCAGAACACCGCGCGTTCCTTGTGAATGCGCGATAGAAGCATAGTGTGGTGGCCGCTATTGTCTATGCTTTGTGCGTCTATCCATAGATTACTTGTGTCTATAGTGACAAGCACTTACGAAACCAATAATTAACATTGCTTTTGGCGATAATAATTTTCACTGAATGTCCCAAAATGGACATCAAAATAGAACCGGAAGAGGTGTTATTTCCATCACGTACACCAGAGAACAATTATTACGGCGATAATCCTCAGAATTATCTGAATGACAGCTGGAACGAGGCTCACTCAACTGACGACAGGAAAGGCGCGCTCGTGAAGCAGGAACAATTCGAAGAAGACGAATCAAAAGAGGTAATTTTCATGTGATTATGTGTTGTCTTGTTATCTTTCATTCGTAATATCTCGCCCGTATTGTTTTACAAACATTCAAGGTTATGTCGCCCACTGATTAGAAACTATAGTACAGTTTTGTGCTGGAAAACAATCTCTTGTTGGGTTATTTATGTTAAAAATATTTGAAAAATTCATCGAAACACACAAATTTATTAAAATAAATATTTAACTCTGTCAAACATTAATGCTATACAAAATAATTTGTGTATTGCTTTATTATTTCAGGCGTAATTACATGACATTTTTTAAATGGTTTATTAAAGGTTGAATTGATATTCGTTACGTCATTTGAAATAATGTTATATATATGCATTACAATTGGCTTCATAGCAATTAGTCTTTAGCTTTTGATGAAAAATTGAATTAAAAGCCTTGTTGTGTGACGGTTTTAAGAGGTGATTCACTAATTTGGAATCTGTTCTTTTTATGTTTTTTACAAAGGTTAAATAGCAGTTAAGAAATTACTAAAATTCTTCTAGAAATAAATACTTTGACATTTTTAAACCATTATAATGTAGATCTACTGCGTAACTGCAATCCAATCCATTACTTGGTTATTATAGTATGTAATGCCAAATATTGTTTGTTTGTGAATTTAGTTAACTTGAACCCGTCGACCCCACGCATGAATTAGACGAACGCACACAAATGTTAATCAAGAATATATATTTTTTGAATGCCGCCTTATTGGGTGAAAGGCGAGTAATTCAGCCTTCCAACACAAAACAATATTAATAAGTAGGTAATTGTAATGCAAAATCATTATTGTAGCTTTTTAGTTTTTATTTCCATAGTGTATATCAAAAGAACACAAGGACATAAAGCGAGAAGACGATATTGAATTGCAAAACTACAAAAGAATTTCTACCGAAGATGAGCGACCTTTCAAAGTGGAACAGTTCGAAGTTGGCGAGTGTTCATATGCCGAACGGACACCTGCAAAGGTAATAAAATATACACTGCCTTAATTCCAAAGTATCAAAAACATAAAAATCGTTAAGGGTATTTCGCGTAATTAATTATTTTACATGACCCGTCCGTGGTGCAGTGATCAACGTCGTTTGCATTAAGTCAGGATTCCACTGGCTCGATTCCCAATATGGACATTTTCATAAAATCAATTTTAAATCGATCTCGTCTTTTTTTAAATGCCAAATTATCATACATGAGTATCAAACAAACCGATAATGCGGAATTCGAATAAAATACCACTACGATAATTTGGCCATAGTAATGAATAGCTAAGTGAAATGGTTCATACTTGAAATGACGATCCGCAGAAAGTATTTGAACAATGAATATGAATTTTCGTTGAAATTTTTCTACATACGACTAAATTAAAGGTTTCCTGATAATGTCCTATTTGCAATTATTTTCCCAGAGTTTTTTCACCATATAGTAAATTTTCGGGCAAAAAAAAGTGTGTTGAAAGCATTTCTACCAAACTCAATTTCTTATGTTCTTTTTTACCAAAAGTTTATTTGGTAAAGGTTTAACCAATTGTTACTATTTTTTTGCATGCAACATTTTTACGTTTATTTGCATATCGACCTTAGAAAGGCAAAATGACTTAACCCAAACACAAAATGTGTATAAAATTGTGTACATTGTTATTATCGAAAAAAATATTTTGAAAAGACAGAGCGATACGTCCTTTTGCTTTTCTAAGCTCGATATTTAATATTTATAAATGTTTTTAAGTGCTGCCCAACGTTAGACGCCACTAAGTTCCATAATAAATGATGATTTCTGTTCTTTTTGCTTTCGCATATTAAAAGTTTAACCGAGTTGCGCCCATTGCATCAATAAATCTTAACGTATCTTTTCTTTATTTTAGTGTCCAACCGCCGAAGATCAGCCTACAGCTTCTAATGAACTCTCATCGACGAGCTCGTCTCAGAAAAAATTACTTACTCCACCGTATGTAAACGAACAATACATAAAGGCGGAAATTTTACAACGCGAAGTGGTTGCTGTGGTATTGCTGGAAAATGGTTTGTTTCATAAGAGAAATTTTGTGTGTGGTGTTTGTTTTAATATATTCTCATCATTAAATTTACTTAAGCAACATATAACTGTTCATAAATCAAAATTTCAAGTAAAAAATAGATCCGGTAAATTAAAAAATAAACTACAGAAGGCGTACACATGTGACCAATGCGATTTTAAATCGTCACATTCGAAAAATTTAGAAAATCATAAAATGGTACATACTGGCGAGAAACCATTCAAATGTGACCAATGTGATTTTAAATGCATCCAATCTGGTAACCTAAAAATACATAAAATGACACATACCGGTGAAAAACCATTCAAATGTGACCAATGCGACTTCAAATCCGTCAAGTCTCTTTGCTTAAAACAACATAAAATGTTACATACTGGCGAGAAGCCGTTCAAATGCGACAAATGCGATTTTAAATGCACCCATTCTCAAAGTTTAAAATTTCATTTAATGTTACATACTGGTAATAAGCCATTTAAGTGTGACCAATGTGATTTTAAATGCACTCGTTCTGGAAGCTTAAAAACACATAAAATGTTACATTCTGGTGAGATGCCATTTGCATGTGACAAATGCAATTTTAAATGCACCCATTATCAAAGCTACAAAATACATCTAATGTTACATACTGGCGAAAAGCCATTCAAATGTGACCAATGCGACTATAAATCCACCCTGATTTGTAACCTTAAAAGACATAAAATAGTACACACGTGAGAAACTATTCAAATGTGACTAGTGTAATTTTAAATCCGTCTATTCTTATTGTCTTAAAACATATAGATTTTTACATACTGGTGAAAGGCCATTTCAATGTGATTTAAATCCACCCAGTCTGGTTACCTAAAAACACATAAAATGTTACATGCTGGCGACAAACCATTCGAATGTGACCAATGCAATTACAAGTCTAACCAATTTAGTAACTTGAAATCACATAAAGTGTTACATACTGGTGAGAAGCCATTCAAATCTTTGCTTAAATCCGTCTTAAAAACACATAATTTGTTACATAATGGCGAGAAAACATTCAAATGTAACCAATGTGATTTTAAATCCACCCACTCTAATCGCTTAAAAACACAGAAAATGCTACATACTGGTGAGAAGCCATTCTTATGTGACCAAGTGGATTATAAATCCACCAACTTTGTTTACTTAATAAAACATTAATTGCTACATACTGACTAGACGCATCCAAACGTGACTAATGCGATTTGAAATCCAACCAGTCTTGGAACATAAAAACAAAAGAAGAGAGAAGCCATCAAATGCTAACAATTTAATTTTAATGCACCAAGTGTCGAAACTGAAACGACATAAAATGATACAAACTGGTGAGAAGCCATTCAAATGTGACCAATTTGATTTTAAATGTAACCAGTATCATATATTTAAAAAACACATGGAATGTTATATACTGGCAAAAAACCATTGAAATATAACCATGCCGTCGTCATATAAGAACTTATATTTGGCTTTAGTCACTTAATTTAGTTCGTTATATTCATCAACCGTTTTCGTAAAGAAGATTCTCTTCAAGGCTCGGATCTTTTAAGCAACGACTTTTGTACTGGAATTATTGTCAATACACCAACTCAAAGTATTAAACAATCAACTTCATATTGTTTCCTAATAATCAATGTATATATATTCCTTTATACTATAAATAAATTTGAAGGTATTGTCGCAATGGAAACTTGTTTCTCGTCTTCCAAACAGAATTAACCGTTACCAAAAGTTCTGGTAGAGTTATCGACGTTCAAACTGGCATTTTTTAAATTTCAATTGTACCCCTTCTCATAATAAATAAAAATAAACTACAAATTAATATGTAAGATTATAAGTTTTAAAATAATCATTTTTTGTGAAGTAATTTTTGATAGAAAGAGTGAACATGTTCCATCCCATAAACATCAAATCCTATGTTTCCTACTCTTCTTTTAAAAATAAAGTATTTTTTGTTGATCATCACAAAAAGTAATTTTAAGAATTATATTTCGAGTCTGACAAATGAGACGCCAACTTCAAATTTTGTTCTGCTGGCTAATCTATTGCCTAGAGCAGTGACGACTCCAACGAAGAATTTTGTGAATGGTTTGATAGACTTATTTTAATATTTATGTTAATAATATATGAGTTTTCCTTTTTATGTAAAAATTATTTCTTTTTGTAGAAATTAAACACATGTTACTGTTTTAAGTTCCGAGATAACGGCTAGCCCTGTCGGTACCCCTGATATGCAATTCTTATTTGAGTTTGGTCTACATTTAGCTATAAAAAATGCTCTGTTATTAAAGATTATAATTATAAAAATAATTTGAATCATGATAAACAAATTCCTTACAGATTTTATTATGTTGAAATGAATTTCTACGAAGTAAATGAAAATTCGATAAATTTGTAAAACATTTTGGGAATATATAACATAAATTTGGATTATTGAGATTTTGTACACTTCCATGTATTTTGTCACTAACGACCCGGGTTTCGCCTTTCGGCATCTTCAGGCATTCAAGCACACGAATGGACTCGAACTGAGAGACAGTAAACAGTTTCTAACGCTTATATAGAAGATACAAATGCGACAAATATCATTTACGAGGCAATACATTATACGTCAGTGACAAAATACATGGAAGTGTACAAAATCTCAATAATCCAAATTTAATATTGAAATTCCATCAAGCACCCTCAGTCGATGTCTTAAATTATATTAATATAGAACATATTTTATTTTTGCTAGCTACTTTGCTTAACACAGCATGTATCATTATCGGTGTAATGATCGCTGTATATAAAAGCAACTGGATATCAAATATTTAAATTGACACAAATGTTATTCGAAATGCAATATGATGAAAAAAAAATTATCGAGAATAAGACATCACGACGTCTTAATACACGGAAGAGCCAACTCCTATGGAGATAATTTTACAGTATGAACTTTTAACTGTATATTATACACGTAGAAAATAATAGCCTAAATGTATTTATCCAAAACGATTCACACTGTGATTGTTTATGTATTTTTATTAAATATATGTCGATATTTGGATTAGTTCATTTTATATTAATAATTAAAGGAGTTGGCTCTTTTGAATATTACCTTTTTCAATTTATTCGAGGGAGTTAGCCCCTTTTCCTATAAATATGTAATGTGTTAGGTATGAGAGAAAAACAAAAGTTATTAAACAAAACACAAAATTTATTAAGTAAAAACATATGCGAGAAGTTGATAACAGCCCTTATTTAAAATTAATTGTAATTTAGGTAATGATACATGACATTTGTTAATTTCATCAGATATATGAGGAAGTTTATGTGCCATACATTTTTCACACTGATTTTTTTTGGGCCGAGATAAAGGAAGATTTTCAGTTTCCATTATATTGTGAATTAAATGTGCCTTTCAGACTTCTAGCTGTTTTGCGTACCTTGGTATTTCATTTACCATTTTCCTTGTTCCTTCTTCCTTTCAAGATATTGCGTTGCCGTTTTTTCTATTTGTTGTATTAAAACTTTGGGCCCATGTAGATTTATCTACCTGGACTCGCTTTCGCAGTTTTATTGTTCTGATTGTGTTTTCACTAGATTAGGCACGGGCGGCCCTCCGCATATTTTTCTGCGGCCCCCGAGAATGTTATATTTTTGAAAAAGATACAAAGATTTACGTTTTTACCTTTTAACGCCTTTTTTATGATAATAAATAGTACATATAAAAATGGTATTTTACTTGCGGCTCGCCGCTCATTTTGAATTCCTGAATTTGGAATTCCCTTCATCCGAAAACTTGGCTCGCCCGCCTGCACAAGCTGAACAGGCGGTCATAATGTACCAAATGTGGGACCAATACATTATTTTCATCACTAATAAAACTTCAAGAAGATTTTGATTATTAGTAATATCATCAATAAGCAGTGAATTTTCATTTAATTCTTAGGTCCTTGTAATACGTTGAATATTGGACTGAGGGTCTTGATTATAGAATATATATATCTTGATATATATCTTGAGAAATACATTAATTATCTTGATCATGGTGAGTAATGATTCTGTATGATTCTGAAATAGTAGAATATGTTGTTTCAGATAACACGGAAAAATTAACGCTTTCATCAATAAATAAAACCGACATGTCATTTATTGCATTATTATTAAACGTCATTATCAAAATTTTTATTCCTCATGCCATCTGTGACGAAGCTTAAGACAGTTGTTGTACCTAGTAAATTTAAAAAATATATTAATATAATTTACGGCATGGTTATGTACAAATGAACCAATTCCATTTGTCGCCGCTAATACTGTTTTTTTACAAAGTAGCCCATTCTTTTATATTCAAATAATATACACATAGTGTCATTAAATGACGATATCGTATATAAATATATTTTTAAATAAATAGAATAATTTACATTTAATGTTCGTGAAAAGGTTTTATTCCACAAATAGTACCTGTATTCCTTAAGTGTTATACAGCTTATAGGACAGGTCACACAAATCACACCCCATGACAGCTCTCAGTACAAAATGACGGAATTAGCTCTTTTTACTTATATCGTAATACATAGATAGAGTTGACTCTTTTTTGCGCGTCCTATTTCGTGAATTTTAATAATATTTTTTTATTAAATTTCTTCGTATTACGTATAGTAGTACAGGAAGCTATTGGAATGAAAAAGTCATTTGACCCAAAAGTGGAGTTGGCTCTTCTGTGTATTAAGATGTCGATCATTATTTTTTTCTTCATTTTACGCTAATTAAAATATCATGTCTTCACAAGAACATTTTGTTATTTAAAAATCAAAATCAGACTAAAAGAGTTGCGTCACTTCGAAATGTTTGTGAAAAACTGAGATAGTGATTAAAGGACACAGTCGGTCTATATAAAAAAAATGTTCAATGCTGTTTTAAATTTAACAAAAGAATATAAAGCACGTTCTCGCAATTTGCATAAATCTTAATCAGTTTGTTGAGTGCCGCAAAATTCTAAGCACTGAATAGTCAACGGCTGCAGGGACGATTCGGTTAGCATACAGATGCGACAGTGTCGTCTTCTTTACTTGTGGCTGAGATACTACCATTAGCTTGGCGGCAACTACAAAACAATGATATCCATGCTCTGGTTCATCATGTGAGATCAATCACAATCGATTCAAAATATGATCTACAAGATTCATATGGAAGTAAAAATAATACATAACGGACCACCAGTGTTCCACGACAATTAGGAAAGGTCCCTACACTGCAATACATTTAAAGACCTTCTGCTTCTTAAATTGAAAAGCGAGTGATTTTCAATCTCCACTGATGTTAATGATGTCAAGTATCTAGGTTCAGGCTCTCTCGTTCTCCAAATACGCGTTTAAAATTAATTATCTTACGCGTTTTATTGACATATTTTTGATCTTACACAGAATTGATTATTGTCTATGTTAAAATGTGAGAACGATATTATTTGAGTTTATGGTAATGACATTTCTATGCAACGTGTCACTTTATTATGTTATTAGTCAATCATTTGGTGAGAAGAATTTTGTGATGGATATTAAAATTGAACCGGACGATAATTTATTGTCATCGCGACAAGATCATGAAAATAATACGAGTGACAACTGGACTGAGGAATATTATTCAATTGACGTAAAACACGAGACAGTCGTGAAGCAGGAAGAAATAATTGACGATGGCGATCATCATGAGGCGAACATGGTAATTTCAAACAGCACTAAATCGAGCAATCCTTTTGAAAATTATATGTTTTAAGTATTTCACGGCATTTAGTCTATCTTAGAATATGAAATTAGTATCGTGTTGTATCTAAAGAACCGTTTATCATTTCTTTCCAATTATTGACATTATGCCAATAAAACTTAAGTTTTGTCCTACGCTAGATCCATCTTCCATACTCACCTTCTCCGAGGACCACGGGTTGTGCGTATGCTGATAGTTAAACGCTCTTTCTGGTTCTTCCTTTTCGGTTGTGGCATCCATGGGTTTGACCTCAGTGTGGAAAATACCTTTATCAGTTTAATAGAAGATCCTCTCCCAACTTTACAATCTTAAAAACGGTGCGTCTCTACAGTTAGTAACAAATGAGAGCTTAGGCAATTGAAACGAGAAACGATTATTACGATGATTCACCATAACTGAATGCATTTTCATTCATTTTAGTTTGAGTTTTCAAAAACGGCCCTGAACATCAAATCAAAAGAAGAAATCCAATATCAAAACTACAAAGAAATTAAAATAGAAAACTTTGGATTCGGAGAGTGTTCATATTCTCAACAAAAACCGGAAAAGGTAATTATTATCAATACTCAATTTTATTTTTCAAGCATTTATTAATTCATGAATGCTCAAGGTTTATAATGTTAACTGTTAGTTCTTGATGGGAAAACGTTGGTTCTTAAAAATTAAAACACATGGACTTTTTTAATATTTTTTTAAAAGATCACGACCGGTTGACAGCCAGAATTATCAACTATTGCAATGTTAATCTTAAAGTGGTTTATTACAATAACTAAAATTCATATCATCGGCACCAAGATCCTTAATTAGATTTTGAAACACACACAGATGAGTTACTTATTGTCACACGTAAATTTATTTGGTTTTCGGGTAAAGGTTTAACATTTTTTGAGTATTTTTTAAAAAAATAGCATTTTATTTTCATATAGTAAAACATAATACGTATGTTTGCGTATGTATGTGTGATAAAAACTTATTTTATAAAAACACACTTATAATACAATATTTGTATTAGTGGCTTCCTTGGTTTCTTTCTTATTAAAGTGTTTGGATTTCTTTTTAAAAGTTTTCAATATTTGGTAAATATGTAATTGACTTAAGTCGAACCAAACAATCGAGATATTCTGGTGTTTTTTCTATTTAAGCTAAGTATTGTATACACATTTTCTATAGATGAGGCGGTAACAATGTGAAAATTCATTTTTAATACAAAATGAAAATTTGCTGATTTTGTTATCCATTTTGTAAACCATTTAAGATAATTATAATTGTAATATAATAATAATATAAATCGAAGATATTTATAATTCTCGTATAGAATCTCTAACCATCCCAATTTAACTTTGGTTATTTATTTTTTCTCAAAGGAAAATGTGCTCAATAAACACTGATAATATATTGTGTTTTATTCTTTATTTTAGTTACCAACTACCAATGCTAAGTCTGCAGCTATATTCCACCATCTACCAGTAACCAGTTTCGAACTATCGTTGACGAACCCGTCTCAGAATGAATTACTTACTTTGCCGTCTGTCAACGAACAATCCATAAAATTGAAAATTTTAAGACAAGAAGTGGTCGCGTTGGTGATAATGGAAAAAAGTTTGTTCCATGAGAGAACTTTCGTATGCAGTGTCTGTTTTAGTATATTCCCATCATCACGTTCACTTAACCAACACATTGTAATTGTTCATGAATCGAGATTCCGTGTGAAAAATAGATTCGGTAAATTGACACATGAACCACAAAAAGCGTTCAGATGCGATCAATGCGATTTTAAATCGTCTCATTTGAAAAATGTAAAAAGACATAAACTGATACATACAGGCGAGAAACCATTCAAATGCGACAAGTGTGATTATAAATGCGTCAACTCAGATACTTTAAAAGTGCATAAAAGGGTACATACTGCCGAGAAGCCATTTAAATGTGACCAATGCGATTTTAAATCGGCCAAGTCTGCGAGCTTAAAATCACATAAAATGTTACATACTGGCGAGAGGCCATTCAAATGTGACCAATGTGATTTTAAATCCATCCAGTCTTGCGCCTTAAAAACACACAAAATGTCACATACTGGTGAGAAGCCATTCAAATGTGACCAATGCGATTTTAAATGCAACATCCCTGGAAATCTCAAAACACATCAAATGTTACATACTGGCGAGAAGCCTTTCAAATGTGACCAATGCGATTACAAAGCCACTCAGTCTCAAAGTTTAAAAAATCATAAAATGTTACATACTGGCGACAAACCATTCAAATGTGACAAATGCGATTTCAAATCTACCAAGTCTTCTAACCTAAAAGCCCATAGAAAGTTACATACTGGCCAAAAGCCATTCAAATGCGACCAATGCGAATATGAATCTACCCATTCCTGTACATTGAAAACACATAAAATGTCACATACTGGCGAGAAGCCTTTTAAATGTGACCAATGCGATTTTAAAACCACCCTGCTTGGTAACCTTAATAGACATAAAATTGTACATTCGGGCGACAAGACACTAAAATGCAACCGATGCAATTTTAAATCCAACATCTCTTGTAATTTAAAAAGACATGAAATGTTACATTCTGGCGACGAGCCATTCAAATGTGACTAATGATTTTTACAATCTACCCAGTTTTGCAATCTACCCAGTTTTGCAATTAAAAACGACATAAATTGTCACATACTGGCAAAAAACCATTTTAATGTGACCAATGCGATTATAAGTCCACCAAGGATCTATGTTTAAAATTTTAAATCTTCCCTCGTTGGTAATCTAAATTGTCATAAAATGGTACATACTCTCGAGATGGCCTTCAAATGCGACCAGTTCCATTAAAAATGCATCATTTATGATACATTTAAAACACATAAAATGCTACATACTGGCGAGAAACTATTTACTAATTCACTGACCAATGCAATTTTAAATCAGTGAAGTCTGCTTACCTAAAAGCATATAAAATGTTTCATACTGACGAAAGGCCAGTATTTAAATGTGAATCGTAAATTAACCCAATTTAATTACTTAAAAAAACAAAAAAAAATGTTATAATGGCGAGAAATAAAGCATTTTAATAAACGATTTCCATGTAACCGATGCAATTTTCATTCCACTTTATTTTATATCTTTAAGGACACATTAAATGTTTTATAATAGATAAAAATCACTCACGAATTCGTTATCATCTGTCTTTAACTGCTTACTCAGTGATTCATTTTCATGCGTAGGATATTGAAAAATATTTTGAAGTATGAGACTCATTTCGGTATATTAAATAGTTACTGGCAATCATTGATTCAATGAATAGGCATATTGCCAATTTTATTTGAAGCAGATTGGCAATTTTTTAATCCCAATAAAACCGAGAAAAATATTTGATGATTGAGAGTCGTAACATAATGGGTAATTTATATTTTCAAAACTGCTTCTATTAAATTATTACGAAATAATTATAAAATTCCAACATTTAAAAAATGTTTTCGGTTGGTCTTACGTTTTTATTACATAAGGGAAAAAACAAAAGTTTTAGTCTTGAAAACACACATTGAAAATATTGTTGTGTAAATCATAACGGACATGAAATAGAGATTCGTTTAATTATTTCTCTTGATTTAAGTTCGGACCAATAAAACGCCAGTTGCAAAGACTGTTTGGCTGGTCAGTACATTGCCTATAGAGGTAAATATATCGGAGGCGAACATTGTAAATTGATTTTTCAATTATTTTTATTTTTTGAATATTTATGTTATTATGCTTTTTATTAATTTTTTAAAGTTATATTTAATAGATTTTTTAATTACAGCTTACCGCTGGTTATATCCTAGCTCGATCATAATTTCTCATTTCCTCGAAAATAGAAAGACAGTGAAATTCTGGACTCGAGCTAGCAGGAGTATATAATAATTTGCTCCAGATTGGAAGTGAACATGTTTCATAAAATAAATGCGGAAGACACAATTAAAATTAATACTTACATCTTTATCTGTCTTATTTTATGACTTTTTTAACTGTGATGATAGCATACATTCAAAATCACAAAGACCACATTCGTAAAATATGTTGTAAAAAATGGTATTTTTTAGAAAGGAAATGGTTAGTCGTTTCTGATGTAAATGGTCAAGGGTAGTGTATTCCCTGCTGTAATACAAGAATAGAGAATATATGAATGATGATAAAATCGTTGTTTACCTGTTTCCTAACTTAGTTGATAAGAATTACATGTCAATTGTTACATGAATAATCGAAATTAAAAATTAAGAGTCAGATCAATGACTATAATTAAGAGTAAGTTGAGGTAAATTTTGATAAGCATTAGCGCGTTATTGTCAAGGATAATATAGATTTTTATAAGAGAATGAATAAATGGGTGGCTGTGTGAGCTGAATCCTGAAGGATCTGACAAATAACAGAACAGGAGTAAGACAAATTTGAAGATAAATCTCTTTTTCATTGGAATAACTTCAATTAAATTAACAGAACCATCTATGTGTGAGTTGGCAAGTTATCGCCGATCTAATATAGAGGGCTCTGCCTTACCGACTTAGATAAATTCATTTATTTAATTTTATAATTTAAGACATCGACTGAGGGTGCTTGATGGAATTTCAATATTAAATTTGGATTATGGAGATTTTGTACACTTCCATGTATTTTGGAAAATACATGGAAGTGTACAAAATCTCAATAATCCAAATTTATTTAATTTTAGTTTGTAACAATTCCCACAGAGTTCACTAATAATTAAATTCACTTTGGTTTCCTTTGCATCACATAGAGCTCACTACATGTTCAGAATATAGTGAATTCTAACATCAAATATTTGCTGATAATAAACAATTATATAATAGAAATACAATTAGACTTTGATAAGCATAACATTAGCGACTTGTCGTTTTAAAGATTATTGTTATCTGCAACATGACACCAATGAAATTTAAGTATTCTTATTGTAGATCTGGAAAGAGAAGGTTCACATAGACCTATCAGGCGTTAATTGAATATTACCTGTAGAATATAGACTTCTGAATAAAGAAATAGAATCTAGATTCAAACCTTTTTAGGAATAGATTTTAATTCCAGATTAATGTTTTTGGCTAAAACCAATGTGCTCTGCAATAGTATTTCTCCGGACCCGGACTACCTTCCAATGAGCGCGGGGCACGGCATCGAGAGAGCCGACGGCTTTATGTACTTGGGCATACACATCACGGGAGATGGCAATTCGCGTAAAGAGCTCGCAATCCAATCAGGGATAGCTGGAGAAACCTTTAAATCAATGCGGAAAGTCTGGGACTCACGGTTGTACTCGGTCAGAACCAAGTGCCACATATTCAACGCGGTTGCGAGTCATGGCACCTCACCAAGACACATGGTAACGATATATTGTGCTTTGAAATCATATGTTGACTGTGAATACTAGGGGTACGGTGGTTTGATTTTGTCAGGAACTCGGAGGTGAGAGAGCGGACGGACAGCCTCTTATTACGTCCAAAATAAAAAAGCGGCGATGGACCTGGCTTGGACACGTGCTGCGGATGCCCTAAGGAAGCCTGAACCCTGTGTGTCTCTTCTACCAACCAGATGAATTCCGTCGCCCTGAAAGGCCGCTGATGACCATCCACAGGATCTATTCGGCGGAGCTACAGAACGCTGGGATGACCTGGGAAGAAGCCAGGATACTGGCGGAGGACAGAGAAGCTTGTAAGAACCGCGTGATGGCCAAATGATCCGAATAGGGAGATGATATGGTTTAAAATAAAAAATATGTTGTTAGTTATACACGTATTAATTTATTTTAAAATAAAAGCCACTTTACATAATAAGGAAAAACCAAATATAATAACATAAATATGGTAAACATTCACAAAAGAAACAACTTTCAAACCCAATGCACAATGTTCGTCGCTGAACATGTTCACCTCTCTAGGCAAAGCATTGACCGGCCGAATAGCCCATGAAACTGGTATCTCGTCCATCTAACGAGAATACCTATTATTGTTTAAATTACTATATTTAAAATCGAATAAAAATACTTTGCTTTCAAAATAACATTACTGGGTATCAATAACTTGTTACTTAAAACATAATATTAGGAGAAATAGGATTGGAGTCTTGTGTTCACATAAATGAGTTTATCAGCTGTAACGCGATCGCTCATTTTATTTATAAATATAGAAATATGCTACTTGAAGAGAAATAGTTCTAAATTTGGATTATTGAGATTTTGTACACTTCCATGTATTTTTTCACTAACGACCCGGGTTTCGCCTTTCGGCATCTTCAGGCATTCGAGCACACGAATGGACTCGAACTGAGGCACTTCTCAGGAACTGAGGAACTTCTCAGTTCGAGTCCATTCGTGTGCTCGAATGCCTGAAGATGCCGAAAGGCGAAGCCCGGGCCGTTAGTGACAAAATACATGGAAGTGTACAAAATCTCAATAATCCAAATTTAATATTGAAATTCCATCAAGCACCCTCAGTCGATGTCTTAAATTATAGAAATAGTTCTTTTTTATATTTATAATAGTATATGTGCGATATGCATAAATGGTATTTAAGAAAAGATTTTCCATTTTCTACAAAAATTATGACATACATCCTTTTTGTTCCACTTCTATTGCCTAAGCCGTACTGTCAATCTTCTCTATTAGGAACTAAAAGATTGCAAACAGATTGTTCAATGTATTACCTAAATAATAATTTTACAATGATTTATATTTTTGTGTTTACAATAGGCAGCCGTATTGTAAAGCAAGTACTTTTTTAAGAAACTCATCATAAATAGACATATTTTATTGGTTGAATTGGCATTTACTTGGTAGAGCTCCATTAAAGTAAGACAAAAAACTATGTCCTCTGTAACTATGTAAATCTGACAATGGCGTTAGGCTGAAATAGCTATCAATCACCTAAAAAAAATTTGTAGTAGTGCCATCAGTTTGGGTTAGTTTGCCCATCGGTCCAAGATTGCTTCACTCCATGGTAAAAGGTGCTGTCATAATATCATGATATTAACGCCATATGAATATTTTTTAGTTAAGAGGTATTGAGTAACCTTTAGTGGTAAAAATATGAATGAATTGCAACATATTTTGTATTATTGTTGAACTTGTAAGCTGTCAGCTTGGAATGATAAACCATAATTAAAAAACTTTTCTTTAAATAAATTGGATTTGCCGCATTTTCAATTTTTTTTACTAATCTGTGAACGGAATGCTGTCTATTTTTTTCAATCTCAATTTTGTTTAGAATACATGAAAGCTTAAAAGTTGCCAAGACTTTAAAATTACTGGATTTATAGTAATTATTGTATCGTGGGCCAAAGTTGATACGTTTTATATAAAGTTATTAATATATATCAAATACATTTTCAGATGGCATACAGAGAGCTGGTATTATTAAAATTGAATATGCCGGTTTGAATGTCAATAAATCTGGCAGCCTATTCATGGACGAAAAATTATGGTTGGAAGAGATTACGATACTAAATTGAATTGGGAAGAGTTTATTATAAAGCAAATCAAACCTTAATACTTTTTTTAATATCCAATTTATTCACCATGTAAAGGAATAAGTGGATTAGTAAATAAAAAATTCTATTACAGTCAATAAAATGGTTACTATTAAAAATTTCAAGTTGGTATTTTTGGTCAGCACACAAAAATTTGAAAAAACATAAAAAGTTTTACAATATGCCTGGATAAATTTATATTTTCAAAAGAGACGATTGAACATATTTTAAATCTTATTGATAATATGTGCAATGTTTTTACACATTTTTTTTTTTTGATTTTCATTTGATAATGCTCGTGATGAGCGAAACCGGTCCTGATCATTAAAAATATGTGGAAGTAGTAAAAATGAATTGTGTTTTATTTTTTAAAATATAATGTCTTTCCACGAGAATTGACAGTTAACACCTTAAAAGGGGTTTTTACACATGTTTGTGACATATTTACTTAAAGGATATCAATTTACCGATATCATATTCATTGCATATCCAATTCATGATTTGGAAATCTAGCACACAGGTCAACTTATTGGTTAAATTGTCTGAATTTTTAATTAAACAGTTAATATTCGTTAAAAAAATGTAACAAATAACAAAGTATGCGCAATGGCAATTTCCTACAAACATGTGACATTAATTGCGTCGTTATGTCAGATATTACGTTTTTCAAATGACATTTGTAGTGTTTGAAAGGTGTTTGCCGGAATGAATATTTTGTTATTCTACAAGACGTGCACTCAACGTTAAAAATTGCATTGGTCACATTTGAGTGGCGCCTCGCCAGCATGTAATATTTTATATTTATTTAAGTTACCCGAAAGGTTGCTTTTAAAATAGCATTGATCACATTTAAATGGGTTCTCTCATGCATGTAAAATTTTATGTTTTTTTAAGTTACAAGACTGGCTGGACTTATAGTCGCATTGGTCACATTTGAATGGCTTCTCTCCTGTACGTTACATTTTATGTGTTTTGAGATTATAAGAATTGACGGATTTGTAATCGCATTGGTCACATTTGAATGGCTTCTCACTAGTATGTAACATTTTATAAGATTTGATGCCTTTAGAATACGCGGATTTAAAATCGCATTGGTCACATTTAAATGGCTTTTCGCCAGTATGTAACAATTTAATTTTTTGTCACATTTGAATGGCTTCTCTCCACTATGTAACAATTTATGATTTTTTAATACACGAGAATGGTTGGATTTGAAATCGCATTGATCACATTTGAATGGTTTCTCGGACTCAAAATCACATTGGTCACATTTAACTGGCTTCTCGCCAGTGTGTAATATTTTGTGTCTTTTTAAGTCGGGTAGACTTAAAATTGCATTGGTCACATTTGAATGGTTTCTCGCCGGTATGTGGCAATATATGTGTTTTAAGGGCATGAGAATAGACGGATTTAAAATCGCAATGATCACATATGAAAGGTTTATCGCCAGAGTGTAACACTTTACGTGTTTTTAAGTGACCAGAATTACTGCATTTGAAGTCGCATTGGTCACATTTAAATAGCTTTTCGCAGGAATGTAAAATTTTTTTTTTTAGGTAACAGACTTTATGGATTTAAAATCGCATTGGTCACATTTGAATGGCTTCTCACTAGGATGTGAGATTTTATGTATTTTTAGGTTACCAGACTGCGTCGATTTAAAGTCGCATTGGTCACATCTGAACGCCTTTTGTAGTTTATCTTTTAATTTACCGGATCTGTTTTTTACATGAAATTTCGATTCATGAACGGTTACATGATGTTTGAGGAAATTTAAAGACGGAAATATATCAAAACGAACAGCGCATACAAAATTTCGCTCATGAAACAAACCATTTTCCAGCAATACTACAGCGATAATTTCGCTCTGTAAAATTTCTGTCTTTATGAATTGTTCGTTTACATACGGCGGTAGTAGCTCATTAGAAGGTGAAGACTTTTCATTGGTTGGTGGGAACTTAAATGAAGAAGAAAACTTGGTAAGTAAAAACAGAAATCACCATTAAGTACGGAATAAAACACTAGTTCAAAATTTGATATTAAAGCCCACTGTCCCCAAACTTGACACGGTATTTTTACGTGACGCGGTTGATGACCGAACGCAAGAGGCATTATGGCAGATGTTGGCGAGTGTATAGTGTGATTTGAATTATAAATTTATTTATCACTATTATTTTTTACACGGCTTCGCCCAAGATAAAAGAAGCTTATATGAGGTCTTCAGACTTCACCTTTGTAAGCTAGCATGTCAACCAAATAATGTAGAAGTTGCTTAAATTTCATTAAATGTACTCTTTCAATCGCACTATCAAAAATAGGCTGATAATGATATGCGTCCCGAAAGAACCTTTCGGGAAAGGCCAAAATCCCGGCTCAAGATAAAGTCCCCGCAGTTACGAAAGTGCAAAATAAAACCAAACTTGTGCAATACCGCAGTCATCAACGGTCAAGTTAAAACGTGTGAACAAATTTCATTTCCCTCGTACAAATGACTTTAATACGGAATATACGACTGGAATACTAATTTAGATAAGGAAGAATTTTAAATCTAATTCGTAAAGTGTACTCTTTATCAATCTTATGGTATTTGTAGCAATTTACCTTCCTTAATTCTTGTTTTCTTTGTATCGCTTAATTTATTTCTATTTATTTGATTGCAAAATCAGCGACTAAATCATTTGTAAAATGTACAGGCTTGCAGTTCAATCGCTTATTGTCCCATCTTTCAAGTGATTAAGGATTTTGGCATAGGCAAAGGTTAGAAATAGTACCGAGATTGGTATTCACTGTAGAAACGCACCGTTTTTAGGATTGTGTGACTTAGAGGGGAATGCATGCATCATAGTTTTGTCCATAAATCTATTAAAAAATGGTATAATGATATTTTCTGCAATGGGGCTCAAATCCACCAAGACCGAAAGGAAGAAAACGCAAGAGCGTTTAGTATTCGCCATAATTCAGTCACACAACCCGTCCTCCACGGAGGTCAGTATAGTATGGAAGATGGATCAAGCATAGGACACGTGTCTTGCAATAAGGTAAGTCATTGTAAAGAAATGATTAACTATTCTTGATATACAACACGATACTCATTTTCTACTCGAAGATGTACTAAATAAACGCCGCAAAAAATGCAGTGAAATACTTTAAATATATGATTTTCATAGCGATTGAACGGATAAAAGCTGTTTGAGATTACCATGTTCCCCTTATGATGGTCGCCATTGTCAATTATTTCATCCTGCTTGACGAGTGCAACGTGTTTTATGTCAATTGAATAATATTCCACAGTCTGGATGTCATTTGTATTATGTTGATCATTTTCATTATTATAGGCGTTCTGTAATTCAGAGATGTGTTCATTCGAAACATAAATTTTGATTTCAAATGAGCATTTATTGATTTGTAAGATTTGCTTAGCATTTTAACTGTAGACGATTTAATTTCGTTTCGTTAATTTGTTTAGTAACCTTTTGATCCAATTTTTTGATATGCCTTGTAATTAATAGCATTCAAATTAATGTAAATAGTTTTTTATTTCTACAGATTCAGCGGTAACTTTTAATGTAAGAATTAGAATCATTGTTTACCTTTGAAATAAATATCCTCGCTTCTTGCTGTTAGTCTGAAGATGCTTCTTAAAGAGACGAAACACGTCGCGTTAGTGATGACACGAACGTGTGAATATGAGAGTCCCATTATTTAATCTTATTAATCCGTAAAATGACCGAAAATAAATTTATGGTAAAAGTTCGCCCATCATATATGTAATATATCATATAAATCTCAAATATTCGGTTTCCTCTTTTTTTTCAGTGTCCAACTGCCATTGCCAAGACTGTAGTTACTTTTGGACTACCATCGAAGAGTAATTCTCGAAGTCAATTATCCATAGCGTCCTTTATAAACGAACAAAACACAATTAAGGATATTTTGCAAGGTAAAATGGTCAATGTTATTGAGCTGGAAATTGGTAGGTTTAATAAAAAAAAATCGTATGCAGTTTTTGTTTCGATTTATTCCCAACTTCAAGTTTACTTAATTAAAATGCAACTGTTCATAAATCCAGTTATGTAGACAACCGAATGCTTAAATCAACCAATAAGACACCAAAAGTGTCGGCGCATGCATCTAAATTCAGGACAGATGCAGGCGAGAAAGCATTCAAATGTGAAGAATGCGATTATAAAAGTACTTTTGCTTCGCACTTCAAAATACATCACATGTTACATACTGGAGATAAACCTTTCAAGTGTAACCGATATGATTTACAAATAAATAGATCTGCGAACAAAAAAACACATTGCAAATTATACCGGAGAAAAACCTTTTAAATGTAGTCGCTGTGACTTTAAATGTGTTCAATAATCTAAATTAAAAGAACATCAAAAAAAACATACGGAAGGAGAAACCGTATGAATGTGTCTTGTGTGATTATAAGTGTGCGAATTCATCACTGTTAAAAAGCCATCAGAGGAAGCGTTCGTTTGAGAAACCATTTAAGTGTGACGAATGTGATTATAAAACTATTAGAGCTAATAACTTTAAAATACATCGCATGTTACATACTAGAGAAAAACTTTGTGACTTTAAATCTGTACAATTATCAAAATTAAAAAGACATACGGGTGAAAAACCGTTTACATGTGATCTGTGTGATTTTAAATGTGAAAATTTGAACAGGTTACGAAATCATTCAAGAAAATATTCAATTGAGAAACCATTTAAACGTGACCGTGTGATTTTAAAACTTTCACTGCTATGACCTTAAAACAACATCACATGTAACATACTGGAGAAAAACCTTTTAGGTGTGGTCTGTGTGATTTTAGATGTGTACAATAATCCCAATTATAAGCACGTCAAAGCAAACATACGGGTGAGAATCCGTTTGCATGGTAAGTAAGTGTTAATAAATGTTTGCAATCTTAAACAAAACATGCCGTTAAGAAACCCTTTGAATGTGGTCTTTGTGATTTTAAATGTATGCAATCATCACAATTAAAAAGTCATAAAATAGCACATATGGATATGAAACCACTTAAATGTATTTCATATTGGAACTGTGCACTTTGCACTTTGAAAGACACTCATGACACATTCGGGTGAATAATCGTTCAAATGTGATTGATGTTATTTTCAATGTGTTCAAATGTCAAGGTTAAAATATCCATAACAAAAAACATACTAATATTGGAAACAGGTTAATGTAATTTTAAATGTGTGCAATCGTCACAGTTTAGATATAAAATTACGCATACGGTTGGGAAAACATTTAAATGTTATATGTGTGTTTATGATAACTATGACACTAAGCGTGTTGGTCACTTGACAAACCTATATGTTAAAATGTCTGGAAAGCGACTCTAAATGTGCGCAAGGGCTTAGCTTAAGGAAATAAATGACATCACAAGGAGACACCAGTAAAATGTGTTCTTTAGACACAGACACGACATTTACCACAACAATGTATTGATTATATAATAATCATTATTTTAAATATCTTTATTTGCTAATTGGCTGACGGTTATTTTTTTTACATGTGTTGGTTTTTAAAGTTTTCTTAATTTATTTGACAAAGAATTTATATTAAATAAACCTATATTGCCTATGTGTCATCGGCGTGCGGTGGACTTATCTCTATCGCATTACCTCATTGGGGTATTACACCTTCGCTTTTCATGTGATTGAGCGAGGAAGAGATAAAGCCACGACACGCGCCTGGTATGATTCCATATTTAGTGAATTTAAAATTTATGTATTAATGTGAAAATAAAATTATGAAGAAATAAAGTTTATGATAATCTAGTTTCGAGCGACTCTAAATCTTTTTTTAACATTTTTTTTCCACGGTCTAACAAAACGGACCAATTATTTTGTAACACTAATATTTGCTTTTGCACTTTAATTAAAAACGGAAAGTATATTGTTATTAAATATAGTTTGTTTATTTAAAATAAACTTGAATAATGAATTGGTCATTCTCGTCATTTGAAGACTGGAAAACCTAAATGAACTAAGAACCAAATAGGTAGTTGTTGTGCATTAAAAAAAACTGTGTAACTTTTGTAATTTTGAACGATTTTTTATTTTCAAAATACCAAAAGAAACTTCAAGCAATACTATAATGATTTATCGTATTTAAATTTATTATATTTTAAAAGGGTAGTGAAGAAAATGGGTAATTATAGAAAGAACTATGCGCCAGCGTTGCTTCCCGACTGCTATTTCGACTTAGCGCCATCGTCATAACTATACAATTCTACTAAATACTTTAATATTTTGTCCCATTATAATAGAGTTCTACCAAGCAAATGCCAATTCAATCAATAGGATTAATATTATTGCACACAGTGCGAAACAAGATATTTTTATTTAATAATAAATTTCCATTTAATCGAATACACTTCAGTCCAGAACACGAAATCTCGGTAAAACGAAACAACTAATTTAAAAACTATCCGTGCTTTTGAGCAATTGAAAATATTGACTGAGAGACAAGTTGACGACATAGTGAAAACCGATTCCTACAAGAATATTGACATTCAAGACAACAGATGGAAATCTCGCTCGAGGAAAGTGTATTGAAAGTATAATAAAAAAAACATGACATTGAGGCTGATGAGTCTACAAGAAGCGAGTTTAAAAATCACAATAATATAAATATAAATAATTTCAGATATTAGGTATATCGCTAAAAATTTAAAAGACAATCGCGATGGACTTCATGAAACGGTCAGAAAGCCTAAAATATTATTAATACAATTGCAAGGAGCTCTTGAGAGGAGGAGCGAGAATTTTCATTAATGAATACCGTTTGTTCAGAAAACAGGACAAATTTAAGAATTCGACACAAAATATTAATTTGATAGATTTGCCACCGACTTCATGGGATTCTACTCCATTCGTTAAATCATGTTCAAAAGCCAGCATCACATAGCAGATGACAAAAGAAAGAAGAAAGACCCGTTCCGGTAAAAATTTCTATTTAGAATCAAAACACAGTTTGGAATAAATTGATGTAATGTACATAAATAGCTTTGTAATGTGTGATACATATTTTGTTTAATTTGAAATTTTTCTCTTTAATCTGAATAAAAAATTGTATACAAATTTGGATTTGGTGTTAACCACTGTGCGAGCCCGTTGATAGAATTTTAGCACATCAAGAAATACAACTATTATTGATACTTGTAGCCATTTGCAGTGATTCACATATAAGGAAATAGGTATTATATATAATTTAAGACATCGACTGAGGGTGCTTGATGGAATTTCAATATCAAATTTGGATTATTGAGATTTTTACACTTCCATGTATTTTGTCACTAACGACCCGGGTTTCGCCTTTCGGCATCTTCAGGCATTGGAGCACACGAAGTGACGCGTTAGTGACAAAATACATGGAAGTGTACAAAATCTCAATAATCCAAAATAGGTATTTTAATTGCGTCTCATAATCATGTGTGCACTGCACCTATATGTTCACTTCCAATCTTTAGCAAATCACATTATCCTGACAGACCGTGTCCAGAATTTAACTCAGTTGCCCAATCTTTCTATTTGAGATGACATAAAGAATAATATAACGATTGGGCTAGGATAGGACTGGTGGTTCGCTAGTCGCTCTCGCTATGTCCCGTTTTTAGGATTGGATCTTTAAACCATGTTGTGCGTTATGTATGCATTTATTTATAGATCAAAAATCAATCTCACAAATGTAATTGACAAATCTTATAAAATAATAAAATATTTACCTCTCTAGGCAATGCGTTCACCAACCGAATAGTATTGGCGTCTTATTTGTCAGACACATTTATAATCAAATAAAATGAGAAATCAGAAACTTATAATCTATTAATACGGAACATTAAAATGTTTAGTAAGATTGAATGTCTCAAAATGAAGGACTCAAACGCGATCGCTACAATTTTCTAAAAATATCAACAAACAAATACTTGTATCTGGAAAAATTAAGAGAATTTCTATTTCACGACAGTTATGGTTATTTTCTTTTGAATGGCTTCCCGCCAGTATGTGATATTTTATGTGTTTTTAAGTTACTAAATTGGTTGGATTTATAATCGCATTGATCACATTCAAATGGCTTCTCGCCAGTATGTATCATTTTATGCTTCTTTAAGTTACCAGAGATATTAGATTTAAAATCGCATTGGTCACATTCGAATGGTTTCTCACCAGTATGTACTATTTTATGTATTTTTAAGGTACTAAAATGCATACATTTATAGTCGCATTGATCACATTTGAATGTCTTCTCGCCAGTATGTTTCATTTGATGCATCTTTAAGCTATAAGAGAGGTGTGATTTAAAATTGCATTTGTCACATTTGAATGGCTTTTCGCCAGTGTGTAATATTTTGTGGTCTTTTAAGTCTCCCCACCGAGTGGATTTGAAGTCGCATTGGTCACATTTGTATGGCTGTTCGCCAGTATGTAACATTTTATGTGATTTTAAGTAATCACGACGGACGCATTTAAAATCGCATTCGTCACATTTGAAAGGCTTGTCACCAGTGTGTAACATTTTATGTCTTTTTAAGTTAGGACAGTGGTTGGATTTAAATTCGCATTTGTCACATTTGAAATAGCGTTTGAACGTTATTTGTGGTTTATTTCTTGATTTACCAATTCTATTTTTCACATGAAATTTCGATTCATGAACAGATATGTGTTGCTTGAGTAAAATGCGATGATGGGAATATATCAAAACAAATACTGCATACAAAAGTTCTGTCATGAAACAAACTTTTTTCTATCATCACCAACGCGACCACTTCGCGTCTTAAAATTTTCATTTTTATGTATTGTTCGTTGACAAACGGCAAAGTAAGTAATTCATTCTGAGACTTCGATAGTGCAATACTGCTAGTTGGTAGCTGGTGAATGGTAGCTGCAGACGTAGCATTGGTAGATGGAAACTAAAATAAAGATGTAAACACAATATATGATTTATGACGCTTTATTAATGCAATGGGCACAACTTGCCGTCCACCACCCACCAAGACTTTACCATTTGTTTATTTAATATGGCAGTGTCCGACGATTTTACAAATGTTTGTCTTAAGTACAACTACTCAAGACGAGGTTTGCACTTAAGGGTGCAGAAAATCATTCTATCCAGATGAATGAAAAGTTCAGGGCTACTCGTTCTCTTTCTTAAAGGCCAGGTAATTTGCATTATTCGTCACCAATTCAGCTTTGCTGATCGGTCCAAGAAAAGGAGGGTCCAACTTATGCAGCTCTTCCCTTTGTTCATGCATTAAATGACACTCCCATAGGATGTGAAAAGTATCCAGCATTAGAGCACCACGTTTGCATGTCAGCCTGTCTACTAACTAGATAACATTACGGCGTTTTATGGAAAGCGATTAGAACGAAATTCGGATTAGATAGTATTAACTAAGTAAACTTTGATTTTAACAGTTTTCACTTAGTCAACGATTCTTTTAACAAAGTGAGTTAAGTTGTAGTAGGTTAGGGTTGGCCTTGTTTGGTTTGTGTAATGTATTCTAATGCATGGTGCGAACACAATATAGGCGGCCTAATAAAGGGTAGAGCTGCGTAGGGTAGAGAATCATAAATTACAATTATATTGTTATAAAAAACCCTGTTACAACAATACTTTATCTATAATCATATATCAATGATCTCTTGTCCATATTAGGCGAGAAAGTAAACACAATCTTTGCTATATTTACTAAAAACGTGTCGTGTCAATCTATTTACCTGAAATTATTATAAATACGCTTATGTTTTCGATTGAAATCTTTTTAATAGACGAATATTGTTAGTATTTATTGCTTTATATACAGTTTTAATATTATACGATGCATAATATTCGATTATCTTGAAAATTAGTCAGAAGAACAGTTCAGATTACACTGCTCGTAAAATGGGATATATTCTCTCGTCTATTTTTTCATGCATAAGGAAGACTTAACTTAACTTGTTGCAGCGTGTATCCAGTTACATACTCATGTGTTTATTATTATTTTTATTTATTATTTTAAATATATGCAGAAGTGTGCAAGCTGCCATAATTCTGTACGTTTCTTAAAAAGTCATTTTAAATCGGTGAGGAAAAAGGCGGTAAGCTACATTGTTGTTAATAATTTTATCGGGGAAAAAAGACGTAACCATCAACTGTATTGGTTTTTCTTAAATAACTTAATAAATTAACATCAGATTGGGTAAATAAAATGCCAGATTATTAGTTTTCGTGCAACTCAAGGTTGTGTATATTTAATATTTTGGTTTTGGCCGAAAATCATTAAAAAAACGTTTTTATGGCTCCTGTAAAATTTGTTGTGCGTGGGTTACGTCCTTTTTCTTTTCCAGAGTCGATATACAAACGTGCGTATTATATATTATGTTTTATTACATAAAAATAAAATGCTGTTTTCTAAGCAATATTAAACCTTTACCCACAAGCCGAATAAATTCAAGAGTCACAATGAGTAACAAATCTGTGTGTACTTCAAAATCTGATTAAGAATCTTTGTGACATTGATATTAATCTTAGTTATTGTTATAAAACACTTTAAGATTAACATTGCAAAAGTTGGTAATTCTGGCGGTAAACCGGTCGTGATATTTTAAAAAATATTAAAAACATCCAGAACAAATTGTGTTTAAATTTTTAAGATACAACGATTTCCCATCAAGAACTGACAGTTAACATGATTGTGTATCTTCTAATATGCCATGCTGAAAGTCCTTGGAATTGAAGCGACCTTGAACATTAATGCATTTAAAAATGCTTGAATAAAAAAATTGAGCATTGGTAATAATTGCCTTTTTTTCGGTATTTGTTGAGAATATGAACACTCTCCGAATTCAAAATTTTCTATTTTAATTTGCTTGCATTTTTGATATGGTATTTCTTCTTCTGATTTACTGTTTCGGGACGTTTTCGAAACCTCCTTAAACAAAAATAAATGAAAATGCATTCAGCACTGGTTAATCGTCGTAAGAATCGTTTCTCGTAGCTGCTTGTGATTCAATCGCTGAATTTATCCTCTTTCAAATGATTAAGCATAGTAAAAATAAAAGGAACAGGTTAGAAGTAATAGCTATTTAATACAAAATTAAAAACATAACTTTGTTATTTCCCTGGTTTTATCACTGGTGTGACGCGTTTCTCATCTTCAGCAAGCATTTTCAGACTAACTTTATCGCAAGGTTATTTATTTCAAATGTAACCAATGATTCTAATAGTTATAAAAAAATAAAGGGTAGGGTGTGTTTAAAACATTTTACTGGACGTGGGGAGGGGGGTAAGACATAAACACTGATAGACTAATAATTATTTACCATAACACTACCTATTACAAATTAATTAATAATGGTTGGAAGTGAAAGTCACACTTTTTATTGAAATAACGACAATAATTGTAAAGAAATGATTAAATTTGCTTTAGAACAGTCGTTTCCAACCGGGGAGGCGCCAAAAGTTTGTAATGTAATTAAAAATTAATTTTTATACCAATATATCTACAAATAAATAAAACTTCATATCGTAATATAACAGAAAAAATCAGTGAATGAATGTTTATTTTACTCATTGGCAAAATATACTCTTGGAGGCAGTTTATTTAAAAATGAACAGAAAATTCCGCAGGTAATAAACAAATAAAAATAATCTAAGGATGATCATGAAGCCTAAATGTAGAGACAGAAAGAATAAATTGTTGTGAACATGCTTATGCTGAACCATCATTTTGTGGTTGAAATTAACAAAAAAAACTATTTTACATTGAGAGTGTGCAACAAGCCAGCGGGACTAAATGTATCATTTGTAAACGATAAATTGTAAAAATATTATACATATTTTTCAAAAAATAATGCCGACGCAGTTTTCTGTAGTCTGTTTTCTGTAATAATTTTCAAGATACCCTTTATCCAGCATTATCGTAAATATTAAATCATTTTTTAGAGAAAAAAACGGGGAAAGGAGAAACCTCTAGCTACGCCACTGCATGTAAGTATGTGTTTTAGCAATATATTATTTTGTTTCTTAATTATAATTGAGTTTTTTTAATAAAGTTTTATTGTTCGAAAACGTGTCTGTATTATTATATTGATTAAAAAAAGGTGGGAGGTGCGGACCAATAATTTTTTTTTTGAGGTGAGGCGTTGTAGGATTAAGGTTTGAAGCCGCTGCTTTAGATACAACATGACACTAATTTTCTACTCGAAGACGTACTCAAATGCAGTGAAATACTTAAAATATATGATTTTCATAACGGTTGAACGGATAAAAGGTGTTTGAGATTACCATGTTCGCCTCGAGATGATCGCCATTGGCAATTATTTCTTCCGGCTGGACGAGTGCTTCATTTTTTATGTCAATTGAATAATATTCCTCAGTCCAGATGCGACTTGTATTATTTTGACGATTTTCATCATTATAGGTGTTCTGTGATGCATTTGATGGCAATAAATCATCTTCCGGTTCGATTTTAACATCCATTACGAGGTTTTTCTCACCAACTTATTCGATCACATAATGTTGTGTCACGTTGCATAGAAATGTCATTACCATAAACTAAAATTAAAATTATTCTCCCATCTTAAAATAGACAACAATTAATTCTGTGCAAAGATTAAAAGTATGTTAATAAAAAGTGAAGGAGAATTAATGTTAATCACAAATTTGGAGACAGAGAGAGAAAGGATGAAACAATATTTGAATAAAGAAATTATTTAACTTTTTTATAATCGGGTCCGTTCCCAATGGTGATAAAACATAATCCTGAACGAAGAATGAATAGATTCATGAATGGAAATACTCAACAGTGATAGAAAAAATAAAATTTAACTTAAATATTGACGAAAATATTTTTTTAGAAACTATCTGATATTACGACACATTCGTAAAAAGTGTGCAACAGTACCTATACAGTGTATGTCGTTGATTATGTATTTGTAAAAGGTCGTACTAACAGGTATGTCAAAAACGCCCAAGGTCTTCGAAAGCGAGAATAACGTAGAGCTTTGAAAATCATTCTTTATTGCTGGCTTCATTTTAACTTTTTGCGAGACGAAAGTCGTCTTTTTTTTAAAATTATGGTCGTACCAAGCTTACTCATATTTCAAAAAATCTTTGTAGCTACGATTTGCATACCTCTATTTTTCATATTGTACCGAATTATAAATAGTGATGTTATGTTCCTATGTAATCTTGGAATCGGTTTCATTGAACGTCGATTCAATGATTTAGAATCTAGAGCATTCGTAATATTTCACTTTCAAAGTGTCTTTCGGTGAAATATTATAATAACATTACATAATTATCTTTTTAGGATTTCGTATGTTAAAAATCGTTAACATTAGGTATTTCATTCTTTTAAATGTTGTACGTTCTCCCCATAGATTATTTTTGTCTATTATCATGTGTATTTACATTTCTTATCATTTCGTTTAGCGATAATAATTTTCACTAAACGCCACAGAATGGACATTAAATATAGAACAAGTGGTACACCAGAGAACAATTGTTACGACGCTAACCTCCAGAATTATCTGAATGACAGCCGGAATGAAGGTCATTCAACTGATTAAAGAAACGAGAGGCGCGTGAAGCTGTGAACAATTCGAAAAAAGCGAATCAAATGAGGTAATTTCGAAGTAATTCAAGAAGAGGAAGAAGTCCGACAAAAGCAGCCGACCGAGAACTTCGGCATCCCCGACTTACAGCCCGATTCATAAAAACGACGGCGAAATTCCACAGCGACATGACTGACCATCCCAAAACCAGCATCAAAACACTATTACACGATTACACCGAACACACGCACACATATTACGTGAGGCCTCACAGAGTATCACTTCTCAAACCCCCCTGATTCCCATATATTGACACATAAGGCAGGAAAAATAATCTAGGTAGCAAAACAAAGTTATAAAATCATGCATGTGTAAAGCATACATAGTACTATACTGGTGTGTGTATGTATGTAGACTATATCGAATATCAAGTTGCATTGGCAAATTTGCAATTTGAAACAGAAAGTGACACCTAGCGATGACGGAATTACTTCGCCTTTTTTCTAAATATTTACGTTAGTAAATTATCTAGAAATGCGTTCGTATTTTCTTAATTAATTTTATGATTTATATCCACGAATCTGGATGCTTTTAATATGAAATTCGACAAAGACTTTAAGGCTTCTCTTACCCTTAACATAATTATTGTTGATATTATTTTATATTTTTAAGCCATTCTGCAACACTTTAACCTTTTCCAGTCCGTGCTAAAAACAATCAATTTACCAGCTGTGGTCGACACAGGCTGTGTCACTTGGACTTATTGATCGCTTTAAAAGGGTTATTCTGCTTTTAAATACCATATTGTTATCGTTTTACACTTTATTTTGTGTCTAGAGCTTGCAATTTACATATTTTCATGTATTATAATCGAGATATGGACGACATGGAAAAAGCACGACACATAAGGTGCAGGCATGTCTCGCTTATGCCTTGTACAGTCCGTTTGAAATGTAAACTTGACGAGTTGACTCATATTATAACAAGCACAAGCGAGCGAGTGACGTGGCATTCTCTCTTTCTCGCTCAATCCCATGTAAAGTGAAGGGTGCGAGTGAGATACAAGGGTTTGCGGGCGTACGCTCTCGTATCCTACTTGCTCATATACAAGTGAGGTTGTGCGATAGAGAGTAACTCCACCGAACGCCGCTTCATAAAAAAATAACTACAATAGAAGATGCATTCGGTCCTTTCTCCCTCTAACTAATACAATTTCTCGCTTTGTCCAAGTCACTCTTGCGTATATAATTTTATATATCGCTATCACTTTCATTAAGTTCGAAATAATATTTTCATCAGAGTTTTGTAATTTTGAATCGAGACAACTTATTTATTTTAATTTTATTATATAACTATTTTATCTACAAAAAGCTAAAATCGTATAAATTTATATAAAACCTTATAAGCGAGATAATAATGTTTTCAACTCGTATGGCAATCTTGGTGCAACTGTTGGTAACGAGAAGGTTTAGATAAAAGCTTAAATAGGTTTTCTATATCATTGTATTTTGTTGACTTCTTTGTTACGTCCTCGTTTTAGTTACAAAAGCTTTGTAGCATCTATCTACTATTTGCTGTTTTAAAACGCACATCGCGTTGTATTTTATTGTTGAAAAATATATTAAATTCGACTCGGTTATCAGTGATGTGGCTCCATGATGTAATTTTAAAGTCGGTTACACTAGGCGGCGATTCAATACCATAACATAACAAATATTTGGTTAGAAAATAGTTTATTTAATAAGGAAACAATAAAAAAAAACAAACAAATACATAAATTAATTAATTACAAACAAAGAAGAAATTAATTAATTAGTTTCACACGATTATTTTGGATATGATAATTAACGCATACCTATGCTTAGTGCATATCTTGCATAAATTTGAATTGTGATTCAGGAATAAAAGTTTTCAACTTGTTGGTACTTGAGAATTGTTCTCCGTTCATTGAGGATTAATCCGGCTTTGGAAAATAGTCGGTCACAAGGAACTGACGTTACCATCACACACAAGTATTCCCAAACAAGTTTTCTCATGTTTGGAAAATTTGGGTATTTTTGACCACCACACAAGCGGGTCCTTGTTCCTTGCCAAAATGAGTTCTTTCAAATATCGTTGTACTTAAACAATTGCACGGTAATTAGTTTTGTTTGACTGCTGTGTCTCAAAGAAGCTCCAAATAGAAAACATCAAATTATAATCATCAGCAGTTTCGGATATTGTTCTTTGTTCAACGTTTCAAATTGGACTATTCTTTTTAGCCATTAAGTGATATTTCATAAAGTATTAAATATATCAAAGGATCCAATTGTTTTTCCTTTAAATAGAATTTCGAATGTGTGTCATTTATCTGACATAGGGATGATTTATCATCCAGCAAGTAAGGGGATGTGCAGCTATAGAGCTTATCGTTTTTATCTCAATGAATGGTAATTTGGCTTACTCATGTAATCTTGACGGCGGTGACACCGAGCGGTGATCCAATGATCTCGAGCTTTAATTTTTAGTTTGAGCAGTGCACTGCACACTCGCTCGAAGACATACATGTGTTACACTGCCCATTTTTTTTTTGATTACTTATCCTCAAGATGAGTTTAAACTACCGATGTCCCAGAAGGTCTTGAAGTTCTCTCGGCATCTTTCTTATGCAGTTCTCGGTCTTGATTCCGTCAACCCAGACAGTTCGGAAGGAATCAGATCTGAGGCCTCGCGATACGTGTGGGCGTGTGTTCGGTGTAATCTTGTTTTAATGCTACTGTTGGGATGGTCAGTCATGTCGCTGTAAAATTTCTTCGACAGCTTCACAACGTGTTTTAGAATATGATCGTAATTAACTGTTTAATTTTCCTTATCAATGTATGCCATAATGAATATTTCATTTAGTTTTAATAATTTAAAATATGAACACACTTAATTTAGGAATGAAATACTTTTTTTGGTACGATGTCCGCTCCTCATATGGAGTATATGCACTTATAATTGCACAAGAATTTGTTTAACCAAAACTGCTTGCTCAACGTCTCTTTTTTGGAGGAGAGAATGGAAAGAAGCAATGGACTAGGATATAGCTATAGCTCGTGGTAAATAAATTGCGTATTTTATAAAAATCTATGGTATAATTATAAAAAATTAATATAAATTTTGCGTAAATTGGTAAGTAGTCAGCGTTCGTGGCGCAGTTGGTTACGTCGTCGGCTACGGTTACGGATGTTTCGGGTTCGATTCCCGGTGCGGGTGGTTTTCATAAATTGATCTTTCAATCGATTTACGGATTTATGTTCAAAGTCTGAGTGTTTGTGATGTCTAAAACTTTCTGAACATTTTAGAGTAGTGGTTCTTAGCGGGAGACATTAGCTAATCACTAGTTCTGTATTCTTAGTAGTAGTAGTTCTTTGGATTTTAAATCGCATTAGTCACACTCAAATGGCTTCTCGTAAATATTTAATATTTTATGTATTTTTAAGCTATGAGAGAATCGTATTTAAAGTCAAAATGGTTTCATTTAAACTGGCGAGAGGTATGTAACATTTTATGTTTTTTGATGTGATGAGATTGTCTAGATTTAAAATCGCATTGGTCGCAACTGAATGGCTTCTCGCCAGTATGTAACATCATGTGTGTTTTTAAGCTATTAGACAGGTGGGTTTTGAAGTCGCATTGATCACATTTGAATGGCTTCTCGCCAGTATGCAGCATTTTATGAGATTTGATGCCTTTAGAAGAAGCGGATTTGAAATCGCATTGGTCGCATTTAAATGGCTTTTCTCACCAGTATGTAATATTTTATGAGTTTTAACATTATAGGCATGGACAGATTTATAATCGCAGTGTTCACATTTGAATGGCTTCTCACCAGTATGCAACATTTTATGTGTTTTTAGGGCATCAGAACGTATGGTTTTATAATCACATTGGTCACATTTGAATGGCTTTTCGCCAGTATGTAACATTTTATGAGATCTGATGCCTTTAGAAAAAGCGGATTTGAAGTCACATTGGTCACATTTAAATGGCTTCTCACCAGTATGTAATATTTTATGACTTTTAACGTTAAATGCATGGATAGATTTAAAGTCGCAGTGGTCACATTTGAATGGCTTCTCACCAGTATGTGACATTTTATGTGTTTTTAAAGCATCAGAACGTGTGGCTTTATAATCACATTGATCACATTTGAATGGCTTCTCGCCAGTATGTAACATTTTGTGTGTTTTTAAGTTTTGAGATTGGGTGCATTTAAAATCGCATCGGTCACATCTAAACGGTTTATCCCCGTTATGTAACATTTTATGTCTTTTTAAATTACTCGAATGGTTTGTTGTGAAATCGCATTGATCGCATCCGAACGCCATTTGTGTTTCATCATTTAGTTTACCAAATCCTTTTTTAACACGAAATTTATATTTATGAAAAGTAATGTGTTGCTTTAGTAAATGTGACGATGGGAATATATCAAAACAAATACTGCACACAAAGTTCCGCTCATGAAACAAACCATTCTCTAAGATGACCAGCGCGACCACTTCTCGTTGTAAAATTTTCGTCAGTATGTACTGTTTGCTGACAGACGGCAAAGTGAGTAATTGATTCTGAGACAAGCTCGTCGATGGTAGTTCAATACCGGTTACTGGTAGATGGTGGACTGTAGCTGCAGACCAAGCATTGGTAGTTGGAAACTGAAATAAAGAAGAAAACACAATATATTATGGTTTATTGATGCAATTGGTTTTACTTGCCGTTTTCAACCGTTGCTTTCTCATTCGTTTGTTTAATATGGCAGTATCCAGTGGCGTAACAAGCGTTGAGCGTATCTACAGTTTATTCTCTTATATTGGAAGCGTCTTAAAAGCAACCACCCAAGATGTGACCTCAAGTTAAGGTTGCAGAAAATGAACAAAAAGCTTGTAAGAGTTGAGGGCTACTCGGTATCTTTATTCGAGACCTGGTAACTTGGATTATTCGCCATCAAGTCATCTTGGCCGATCGGACAAATGGAAGGTTATCTGACTTGCGCAGCTCTTCCCTTTCCTCAAGGTTAAATTACATTCCCATGCGATGTGTTCAGCACCTGTTTTATAGGACCACAAATGCGTGCCAACCTGTCTACTGAGCTAGTGCTACTACTCAAACAATGCAACACAAAATATTTAAATTTCATCAACAAAAATACAATTTATGAATTATTAGTTTTTATTCAATGAATTTGAAATAGAAGAATATATATTTTTTAATAATAACATATTAAATCAGTGATTGGCAACGTAACACTCGCTGGTAATTGAATTACTCACTACAACATATTGAGTAACCCACTAAGAAAACGTGATTCTTTTTTTAGATAATTAATTATTAATCAAAAATACCAGCAATTTAGAAAAGTTTAAATCTGAAAAAACAACAACGTTTTTCATGACCTATTCATTTTAAGTGACTGATTTTTGGGTGTAAAAACGTATGATCCAATGCATAACTTTATTATAAAACCGGATGAAATGAATTTAAAAGAGCTTGAGCTTAAATATTTTGAATATCTTGGAATAAATAATCTGGAATCAGAATGCATCAAATTCAAAAATTCAGATCTATGAACAGCATCTTGAATACCCAGACAATGATCACATCAATGCAAAATCATTATGCCGGCTGTCAAAACGACAAAATTCGTCATGCCGAAAAAATCCATTTGCTGTATTATCGGGCATTTGTTTCAATAACATCTTCTTAAATGAAATGTGTTCAGAATACAGAATTCAAAATAGTCTAACATCAGGAAATCTTGATTGCTTTGTTCGCCTTAAGTCAACTACATATTTGACAAATAATGAAAAACCTATCGACGAAAATTCAAAACCAAGGATGCCACTATAAAAATAAATGATTATACGGATGTGTTTATAAAATA
The DNA here is from genome assembly GCA_022494535.1 of Himalopsyche phryganea. Taxonomy (NCBI): domain Eukaryota; kingdom Metazoa; phylum Arthropoda; class Insecta; order Trichoptera; family Rhyacophilidae; genus Himalopsyche; species Himalopsyche phryganea. The sequence continues at coordinate 96,579 of JAGVSL010000227.1, forward strand.
AATTTGCATAATACATAAATTTGTAAATATACGTATAAAAATAAAATGTTTGTTGTTTTTTTTTAAAACATAAAAAGAATGTTAAGCCTTTATCCACTAACCAAATAATTTTCTTAAAATTTAATATTTTTCAGTTTAAGTTTCTCAAAAGGTAACCGACTACTGAATTAAATCCTTTTACCCCTTTCAAAGTGATTGAAAACACAAAACATTTTTTTTTTTAAAACAACTACAAATTATAAAAAAAAACATAATAACAGTGTAACATATAAAACGTAAAAGGTAATTATATTTATCTCCCTAAGTGCCTGTAAGGATTTTAAGGTGAGATTGATTTGTATAGTCATTCTTTTCCCAAGTAATATATGTAAACATCCGGTACAGTGTAAACATAAAGACTGACAAAAATAATTATCTTTAGAAGATATCAATCAAATTAAAAGTACATACAATGGTACTTGGACACAAAATTCATTTATATTACACACATTTCGTACGCACTGTTCCTGGTAATTTTTTTGATGATAATTAAAGTTAGATTGAAATCAAGATGCGTTACACTTATGTGTGTATTTCAAAATTGATGAGATTGAGCATCAATGAAATAATGAAAGATTGAATTATAAAATTGAGCATTGATAATAATTACCTTTCCAGGGTCTTGTTGAGAATACGAACACTTTCCGTATTCAAAATTTTCAATTTTAACTTCCTTGCACTTTTGATATTGGATTTCTTCTTCCGATTTGATGCTCTGCGACTGATTGGTTACCTCCTTTAACAATAAATACATGAAACTGCATTTAGTTATGGTGAATCGTCATAACAATCGTTTCTAGTACTTTCCTGTGATTCAATCGCTTAATCTCTCCTCTTTCGAAGGATTCCACGTGAGGATTCCACATGAGGATAGAATAGAAATCATACCAAGTTTGTTGATCACTGTAGATACGCAGGGCTTTTGAGATTGTATGGCTAGGACGCTAATGTAAATATCATATTCTTATCTGTAAAACTATCAAAAAATCAAATAACGATATTTTCTGTACTGGTGCTCAAACCCGTTGACGCTAAGACCGAAAGGGAAGAAAACGAAAGACCGCTCAATACTAACTTTCACAATCCGACTTACTCGTAGAAGGTAACTATGGAAGGATGGGTCTAGCAAAAGGCAAGTATTAAAACTTACGCTTTCTTGAAATAAGGTCAATAAATAAATGATTAAATATGCTTTAGATACAACACAATACTTGTTTCCTACTCGAAGCTTTACTAAATCCTGAAAAGGTTCAAGAAATACCCAGTTTTAAAATATATGATTTTCATAATGATTGACCGAATAAATGCTGTTTGAGATTACCATGTCCGCCTTGTCATGGTCGCCATCGTCAATTAGTTCTTCCTGCTTGACGACTGCCTCGTGTTTTATGTCAATTGAATAATATTCTTCAGTCCAGGTGCCATTCGTATTATTTGCATGGTTATCATTATTAAATGCGGTCTGTGATGCATTCGACGGCGATAATTTATCGTCCGGTTCTATTTTAATATCCATTTCAAGATTCTACTAGACAAATTGTTATTTGATTACGAAGGTTATTAAGTGACACGTTGCATAGAAATGTCATACACCATAAACAAAGTTTAATATGATTCTCCCATTTGAACAAAGATAATAATTAATTCTGTGAATGATCAAAAGTATTAAAAAAGTTTATAAGGTAATTAATTGTTAAGCCAGATTTGGAGAAAAAGTGTGAAAGAGAGAGGGAAATCAAGATGTTTGCGATTATTTATTTACGAATGTAAGTATTTGAATAAAGAAATGATTTTATAAACATGTCCCCTTCCAAAAACCTGTGTACTTGTTTTTCGATGGTTGCGGTCATATAAACAAAACAATTTTTCTTGTGTGGAATTATACTTGGTAGGCGAAATAACCGTAGATAATGGTACGCTTAGCAACATATTTGGTTCATGATTTTTTGTTTATGAAATGGTGGACGGAAAAAGCCAGACAGGAAAAAAGCGAACAGAAAAAATACATTGTAAGTGCACATAATAAGTGTAGGGTAAGGGGACGTATTATCGTGGTACTTTTTAAATTTGATTTTACAATATTACCTAGTCTGGTGACGAATGTGAAAAAATGCATACAATGAGGCAAAGAAATGGGACGAATAATGGCATTTTCACGTTGATCTCTAAATTCTGGTGAAACAGGCTAAAAAACTTTTAGTTTTGCCAACGTGTCAAGACGAGTTAAACTAATGGCCTCGAGATATGGTATGCTCAGTTTTTCGTAAGATTATCTAATTTGAAACAGGTAAGTTATTGTTTTATTGTAAAAAGTTAATAGTTAATAGATCAACCTTAATATATTTGATAGTATTAGTTAAATATATAAAAACATATACAAAATTACTTAAGACATTGTATTTGTTAGGTTGTTTTTCAAAAATTACAAGTTATTTTGAAGACTAATTTTTGAATGAACTATTTTAATGTTTTGCCTGATTTTTACTAATATATTAATATATGTACGTACAGCTTATATAGCCAACAATATTAATGAGTATTTATTTGGCTGGTTTTCGTTGTTTTTTTTTATCGCCATAGTGCCTGTTTGGTATATTTTTGTTTAAGACATGGTTACAACTGCGAAATAAACCAAAGAAAAGGATACAATATACATCTTCGGGTATGGATCGTGCTTTAAGATTAGTGCAAGAAGATGGAATTACAATTGATGCACATTCAAAATCGAGAGGTGTATTATGGAGTACACTAAAAGACTTCATAAACAAGGAAAACAAATCTGTGACTAAACTGGGTCGAACTTTTGCATTAAAAAGTGCCTCTAAGAAATGTGGAATTTGCCATTGTGTAAGGATGTTATTCATCTAGCTAGACGCTTTGTGGCCTTGTCATCAGCAAAGTTCTTGAACACTTCAACTATTAAAAAAGAAGCAAAGGGCCGAAACAAACAAAAATACCAGAAAATTAAAACATACTGACAAAGATTGGATCTGTCTTGCATGAAGATTAACCTATTATCATGATGCAAACGAGAAGATACAGTGATCATATTGCACCTGTCCATATTATCATAACGATTGTTTGAGATTCGCGCGAGACGATGATGAACTTAACATCTTGTGTGAGTGTTAATCATAAAGATGAAGCAAGGCCATTTAAATCACACATTTCCAATTTTTTTATATTAACCTTTTCCAGTCCGTGCTAACTTACCAGTAGTCGACCACAGGCAGTGTCACTTGGACTTGGTCATGTATTGACCATTTTTAAAGCTAATTGATTGCTTTAAAAGGGTTATTCTGTTTCTAAATATCATATTGTTATCAGTTTTACACTTAATTATGTGTCTAGAGCTTGCAATTTACATATTTTCATGTAATATAATCGAGATATAGACGACATGAAAAAAAGCACGTCACATAAGCTGCAGACGCATGTCTATAGTATATATTATTATCTATGCTTCTGCCTTATACAGTCCGTTTGAAATGTAAACTTGATAGTTGACTCATATTATAATAAACACAAGCAAGAGAGTAACGTGCCGTGCTCTCTTTTTCGCTCAATCCGATGTAAAGTGAAAGGGGGAGAGTGTTATACAAGGGCTTGCGGGAGTACGCTCTTGTATCCTACTTGCTCATATACAAGTAAGGTTGTGCGATAGAGATAGTAACTCCACCACATGCCACTGCATAACTACATAACTACAAGCAAAGATCCATCAGGACATTGATCGTTCGACCTCATCTCGAGGATAAATAATAAAAAACTTAAGAGGCCAAAAGAATATGTCAGTGTTGCACAAATATGTGCAACCCCAAAAAATATGAAAACATATATATTAAAAAAACATAATATATATAAGCCCAAATCTTACACATGATCAGCTCGAGGTTAATGTATCAACGATCAATGTCACCACCATCAAGATTTCACCACCCACTGAGACCTAACATACCAAACACTACATTCCCAGAGATGAAAGGAGAAATAGGGCTTAGCCCGGATATCCTACACCTAGTGTAAACGCCAATGAATCAGGTCCTGTCTCCCTCTAACTAATACAATTTCTCGCTTTGTCTCAAGTCAATCTTGCGTATGTAATTTTATATATCACTTTAATTGAGTTCGGAATAATATTGTCATCAAAGTTTTGTAATTTTATTAATTTAATGATGAAAACATTGAATCAAACCACTTATTTATTTTAATTTTATCACATAACTATTTTATCTACAAACAGCTAAAATCCTAAATTTATATAAAACCTAATAAGCGAGATGTTAATTTTTTCAACTCGTATGGCAATGTTGGTGCACGGAAGGTAAAAAAACAAATAATATTAAGTCACGCTGTATTATAAACTGTTTTCCATCGGTATATTTTTAAAGGTTATTAAAATATCCGGTAAAATATAGTAACGGGAAGGTTAGACATTAGTTATGTTCTTGTGCAACCGTTTGACAGTTTGCGGACTGTTCGCTGACTTTCTGCTAACTTTTCGCTGACAATCGCTGTGTTCTGGTTGCTTTGATTCTGTTTTCTTGCTGAAAGCGCTGACAATTGGCGTCAGGAGTTGGAAATTGGTTGAATACGGTTCATGCTATATTTCGCTGACAATTCGCTGGCTATTTCAAACCAACCGTAGAATGACGAATTTATATTAAACGACAACTTAACACGGCTAAATAAGTCGATAAGACGATACGTCAAAAATGCCACGCTTTCAATTATTCTCACTTCCCAAAACTTGGGAATTTCTTCACAGATAATTATATTATAATACTATATTAATGTCAGATGGTACTTCAAAATACTTTCCTCAAGATCTCTGTTAATTTTCACTGTGCTTATCCCTACTGAAATATATTTTTATAAATCGATACTTCTATAATTTTCTTAAAACTATTCATTCCTCGTTTAGGCGTTAATTATCTATGTGATAAATTGCATAATAAGCCTACCTGTATTATATTCTCATCGGCAGCGAACATATAACAAAACAATTTCTTTATTCCAATACTTTATGTATGACGTCCGTCGCTTTCCACGCGGTTGGAAAAAAGTGCCGGATTTCTAAGCAAACGTTAATGATTTTAGAAAACGCCTCTACACCGTTCTTGGGAAGGTGCTTTAGCACGTTGTGACTTATTTCATCGTTGCCAGGAGCTTTACGATTATTCAGTCTCTTGATACTAATAGTGGCGGGTTCAATATGTATGTGGTGAGATGCCGGGGTCTCCTTAATTATTTCTGAGTATTTTGCAATCACGATGGCAAAACTAGTCCGATGGGGCTTAATCCTGCCCTTTCCTCATCCGTTGGGCTATCAAAACGGGACAGCCCAGCGCCAGGGACTCATATTGCATGTCCTCGGTAAATGATTTTAGTAGGGTTGTTCAAGTCTCGTGACAATGCTATTGGCACTCCCGCCGGCTTAAGGTCCTTGACGAGGCATTTCATTACAAACATTGACAAACCATGGCGCGTTCGTGATTTGTCGCAATATTTGTTCTTTTTTAAATTGCCCTATCCCAATTTGATTTTTTTATTTTAATAGATTTTTTTAAACTTATATTAATGAAACTCTACAAAGTTTGCCCACTGCACTGACGTCATACGTAATCGGCTCGTGAATGCCATTAGCTCCAATCAGACCCGTATTCATAAAAGCGATTAATTTAACTGGAGGGATTGAATTTGGATTATTGAGATTTTGTACACTTCCATGTATTTTGTCACTCACGACCCGGGTTTCGCCTTTCGGAATCTTCGGGCTTTCGAGCGCACGAATGGACTCGAACTGGCAGACAGTAAACAGTGTCTGACGTTTATATAGAAGATACAAATACGACAAATATTATACGTCTAGGACCCACAGTGATACCTGAGTTAACATTTCGAGAATCGCCTTAATCCTTATTGTGTAAACAACACATTGGGTGGAGAATTGCCGCTTTCCAACTTCTTTTAGAATCACCAGTGATTTTACAATTCTAATAGCATTGTGGGTTTCGACGGGATGCAATTCGACGAAAGGATAAATATATACAATCATTCCACATTTAGTGACATCTGTTAGGTGTTTCAACGTATAGGATACAGCAATGGGGAGTTTGGAAGGTTCAGCTGTTCGTTCAGAATTGGCAAGAAATTTAACTAGACTCTATTGATTTCCAAAATTTCTTGATAAATAACATGAGGGATTATAGATATTATAAATCCAATAGGTTTTATGCATTAAAAGCACATGAAATTGTACAAACTGGCGAAAAGACATTCAAATGTGACTTTAAATCCAACAGGTTTCATTTATTTATTAAAAAGCCATAAAATATTACACACTGTTGGCAAACCATTCATGTGTGACCAATGTGATTACAAATTCAATTGGTCTAGTGACTTAAAAAAACATAAAATCTTACATACTGGCGATAGGCCATGATATGTGACAAATGCGATTATAAATACGTCCTTTCTTCAACTTCAACAAATTCAATTTAAGATCATTTTTAAAACAAGCGTTTTCTTTGTATTTCTTGAATTGTTAATATTATTTTAATACGTGTGAAATTAAGATTCCGAACGGCAAAACCTGCGATGGTAGTTACAAATTACATGACTGCAAAACCGAGCCGGTTATGACTCTGATAAGACATAAAGTACGACGTAAGTAAGCATAAGACATAATTTTATTCATGAAAACATTAAATACATAATAAAGTTTGATTTAAAACCAATTATTCTAGTACAATTCTTTAAAGAAACCGACATACCATCGACAAAAACTGTTAAACAGTAAAAAACAATGTAAATTAGGAATAAACTGTTAAATTGAAATATATCATATTTTTTTCAACATATTGAGTCCGGGAGCACATATACATGTGTTTAGTGTCGGGTCAAGTATACATAGATGTCGTACGTGATCCGATATTGAACAAAGTTTCTTATTCCATCCACAGAGAACTAAACTAACATCTAAATCACCAAATTGATAACTCACTGTAATATTAATTTAGGGGCATACTATCAGAGTAAACGTTAAAAATGGCACGCTTTTAATTATTCTGACTTCCTAGACCTTGAGAATTTCTTCACAGATAATTATATTATACAAAAGCATAATAGTTTAACGTTGACGTCTAACTACAATAAATTCATAGTCAGCTACGACTTGAGACATCTAGCGAAAAATGGCTTGAAGTTACAAAACTTTCCATACTGTATATTATCTACTGTACTGTATATATATACACAAAACTCTTTGACGATAGGAAAATTATGGAAAACTCAAAAAATCATTTTACTATAATTGTCTATGCTCCAGTTTACCTATCTGTCAAATTGGCGGATAAGCAACCTCGAAACATTTTTTGCAGCGTTTAGTAAATTTTCAATTCTGTTGAGCATGCAAATCAAACTCAAGTGACCAGTTTTGATCTCTCATAATATAATTTGAAGTGCATGTATGAGTATATGCAAATAAATATAAGATGAAATAATGAATTCGTATGTGGGTGTAAGAAAATGTTTAGTTAAATATCAGATAGTCGAAACAAGGCCTCAAAATGATATTTTTCACCGAAAACTCTACAAAACTGTTTTATGCAAACTAGGGATGGCTAGAAAACTAAGTATGCAAGGTCTCAGTCGCCGAAATTATAATTTGAAGTCCAGTGAAATTCACAAGACAATGTAGTATTGGGCTGGGCATTGATCTGCACGGAGAGATTCACAAAACCTATTCAAAATTCTATTTTGCATCAATAGGACCAAAGTAATCAGCGAAAATTGAAATCTATCACTTTGTTGTAATCCTAATAAAAATTAGTTGATTATTTTTCCTGTAATCAGACATCCATGCATATATGACTGTATTTTTTTTTATTATTTAAAAGTAGAAAATCATGCATTTAGGGGATATGTAAGTTTCAAAAAGAAATATGGTAAGAAACAATGTATCGGTTAGTTAAACAGTAGATATAATAGAGCTGAAGATACCCACTCTGAGAGAGTGATCTTTCCTAATCATAATTTAGTAGTTTCTTCTTTAAATATTTTATTATTTTCTTTTATGTATTTAAACCGTCAGTGAGTCGAAATGATCAAGTGAGAAAATAGTTTCCGCATCCATAGCAAATTTATTAAATGATAGCATTCTTCCAGCAGTCATTAAGACTAACATCTAGTACAGATTGGTACTAACAGATTATCCTAGTAGACATTTGTTAATTTAAAGGTTTGCCTTCATCAGTGGAGTTAGAAATTAGTCATTTATTAAGAATTACGATTATTCTCGTCTTGATTGGTAAAGTAATTTAGTTTTCTTAAATGAAGAAATAGTGTTTAGCGGACATTTTTCTTTCATTACAATATAGTTCTACCAAGTAAATGCTAATTCAATCAACGAATAGAAATATGTCAACTTCAATTAAAAAATCAACTTATGCAACTGGGATATTGACTAAGAGACAACAATAATATTGAAAATTTAATTTTTATGCCCTATCTCTCTTCCATATTAAGATGCCACAAATATTTGTTTGCATATACCCAGAGGGTCACCTACATAGAGATTAGTGAGAGTACACAGAATTCTTTCTAAAAGAGTATTTGTTACGAGTTTTAAATTGCTTTCACTAAAATTGAACTATAATTATTATTGAGCCAGCATAGACTCGATGAATGGTCCATCGTGTACCAGTAAAAAATTAATCTCTGAGCTACATTATTATTACTAGAACTGTATTAATAATGATTTTTCTGATTATCTATGTGACACTGATTTATTGTTGATAACTCTATGCAAAGAAAGCAACACACAGACTACACTGCGGGCTGAGTCAATCAGGATATTTCGATTGGGGGAAAAACGAGCTTGTGGTGGGCTTATCGCTCTCGCTACACCCCGTTTTTAGGTTAAGAATTGGAACAACATACAGAATATTAAAATCATGTTATGATTTATACATGAATGGATTTATTATAAAAAAAAGTATTTAACATACTTAATAGAGACAAGCAAAAAAGGAAAATTTACACTAGTATTAACATAAACATTCAAAAAAGAAGCAGGAAAAAAATCTAAAAAACAATACACAAAGTTCGTTGCTGAAATGTTGGTCTCTCATGGCAATGTATTGAACAGTCGAACGCGAAAAATAATTCGTGAAATTATTTGGATTGATAATCAACAAAAATATTTTATTTTTAAAAAAAAAGCAGGAGAGGTAGGATGTGATGTCTTGTGAACACATCTAGGAGGTTTATGGTTGTAACAAAATCGCTCATTTCATCTTAAAATATTACACTTTAAAAAATGATATTTTTAATACTAATATGCTAAATGGTTAATATGCAATAAACACTAGGTTTAGATTTTTATTTTCTACAGAAATTAAAAAATCTCTTCTTCATATCCATCATGATTTAGGAAATACTTTTTTCAAAATAATTTCTTTAAGAAACTATTACTTTAAGAATGCGAAAATATCTTAAGCACAAAAGTGATTTTTGACAAAGTGAGAAATTTCGTCAAATTTTTATGACACAAGTTTTTGTTTATAAACTCACCATCAGTAAACAAACTGTATCATTTGTGAAACTTCGCATTTTTAATTTATTCAATGAATGAACTAATTATTTGAAATATTATGTTGCTACTCTTAGTCATGTCCAAATTAAAAGAACTACGATTGTTTTGGAATTAACCTTGCAATATCCTTTTTTTAGAAATCCGTAATTCCCATGTATTAACTGACAATGAGGTAGAACGTATTGCAGGCAATAACGTGGATAAGTCGCTAATATAATACGAACAGGACGTCAGAATAATGCGAAATTACTATATTGAGGCTCTCTACCTATTCAACATTTAAGTGGAGCACACCATGAGAAAATTACTTTAAAGCTGGAATGAAGGAATCGCCATTGATGGCTTATACTTTTCCAATCTCTTATACGCCGATGACATCATCTAGATCGCCAGATTCCACGAAGAATTGGTACAACTCCTCCACCGAGTGGAAACAGAAAGCAGAATAAAAGGGCGCAAGATAAACAAGTCCAAGACCAAACTTGTGATCATAGATAGATACAATAGCCTAACAGCAATGACGAGAATCTGCACACCTACCTCATCACAAGTTAAGTTTTGAGGGGTGGATTTGAAATCACAATGGTCACTTTTAAACGGCTTTTCGCCAGCATGTAACATTTTATGTGTTTTTATGTGAGAAGACTGATTGGATTTAAAATTGCATTGGTCACATTGAAATGGCTTCTCGCCAGTATGAGACATTTTATGTTTTTTTAAGTTTTGAGACCGGGTGTATTTCAAATCGCATTGGTCACATTTAAATGGCTTCTCACCGGTATGTAAACGTTTATGAGTTTTTAGATTCTGAGACGTGCTGGATTTAAAATCGCATTGGTCACATTTGAATGGCTTCTCGCCAGTGTGTGACATTTTATGTGTTTTAATGTGAGAATATTGATTGGATTTAAAAGTGCATTGGTCGCATTGAAATGGTTTCTCGCCAGTATGGGACATTTTATGTGTTTTTAAGTTTTGAGACTGGATGCATTTAAAATCGCATTGGTCACATTTGAATGCCTTCTCGCCAGTGTGTAACATTTTATGTGTTTTTATGTTGGAAGACTGATTGGATTTAAAATCGCATTGGTCACATTGAAATGGCTTCTCGCCAGTATGTATCATTTTATGTGTTTTTAAAATATGAGGTACATGAGTCTTAAAATCACATTGGTCACATTTGAATGGCTTCTCGCCAGTATGTGACATTTCATGTGTTTTTAAGTTTTGAGAGTGGGCGGATTTAAAGTCGCATTGCTCACATTTAAATGGCTTCCCACCAGTGTGTAACATTTTATGTCTTTTTAATATGCGAGACATGTTAGATTTATAATCGCATTGGTCACATTTAAATGGCTTCTCACCAGTATGTAACATTTTATGGGTTTTTAAGATATCAGAACTTGTGGTTTTATAATCACATTGGTCACATTTAAATAGTTTCTCCCCGGTGTGTAATATTTTATGTCTTTTTAAATTATTCGAATACTTTGATTTGAAATCGCATTGATCGCATATGAATGCCATTTGCGTTTCATCATTTAGTTTACGGAATCTATTTTTCACACGAAATTTAAATTCATGAACTGTTATGTGTTGCTTAAGCGAATGTGATGATGGGAATAGATCAAAACAAATACTGCATACAAAATTACGCTCATGAAACAAACTATTTTCTATGATCACCAGCGCGACCACTTCTCGTTGTAATATTTGCGTCTGTATGTATTGTTCACTTACAAACGGCAAAGTAAGTAATTGATTCTGAGACGGGTCCGTCAATGGTAATTCAAAACTGGTTACTGGTAGATGGTGGACTGTAGCTGCAGACTTAGCATTGGTAGATGGAAACTGAAATAAAGAAGAAAAGACAATACATTATGCTTTATTGATGCAATGGGCACTACTTGCTATATAAAACTATTCAAAAAAACTGATAACGGTATTTTCCGGACTAGGGTTAAGCCCGTGGATGCCACAACAAAAGGAAGAACATGAAAATCCACTTAATACTTATTCATACATACAACCCACCGTTCTCTAAAAAGGTATGGTCAATCAAAGGTCGAGTATTAAAACATAAGCTTTTTTGGAATATGGTCTTTTTTTTAAAGGAATAATTAAATATGCTTTAAATACAACACGATACTAATTTTCATGACGTTTGAACGATTAAGTTCTGTTTGAGATTACCATGTTCGCTTCGTAATGATCGTTAATTATTTCTTTTCGGCTTGACGAGTGCCTCGTGTTTTATGTCGATTGAATAATAATCCTGTGTCCAGATGTTACTTGTATTAGCTCTATGATTATCATTATTATCAGCGTTCTGTGATACATCTGATGACAATAAATCATCGTCCGGTTCACTTTTAATATCCATCACAAGATTATTCTCAACAAATTATTGGATAAAAAATGACAAGTTGCACAAAAATGTCATTACCATAAACAAAAATTAATATGACTCTCACATATAAGCACAGACAATAATTAATTCTAAGAATGATCAAAAGTATGGTAATAAAAACTGTAACGCAATTAATTTTGAAACTCAGATATTGAGAAAGAGAGAGCCTGTACCTAGATACTGGACGTCATTAACATCGGTGGATATTGGTTGTCACTCGCCTTTCAATTTATTGCAACCTTTTTCAATCGTCGCGGAACACCTATTCAAGTTCAGCGAAACACTGTTGTTCCGCTGAACAATGTTAGGGGAACCCTGCATCACACAGTACCTACGCACTTACTCGACCTTTCTTTTTCGAAAAGATGATAGAAAAAATGACTAGGCTATGACGATAATGTGAGAATACGAAGCGGATGGTTGGTTTTCGACGTCCTGGAAAGGCTGGGATCTCAAACAAACACCATTTCAAATCCGGTTCAACACTTATTTATTTGTAATCGAAGATGCAGTGGTTTAAAATACACAAAAATAATCTTAACACATGAAATTGATTCTACATTTGCATTTACTTAACACATGAATTTACTTTTAAGTTATAATGCAAGTGACACGACAAACGATTTTAAATTAAGTCCAATTTCAAAACAAACACAAACAATTTACAACGTCAACGGTGACAGCCACGCTTGCCGGCAGCTCCCCTCCACTCGAAGACTGGTAATCGACTACTAACACATCACATCAAAGGACTCCCAAATTGTCGGAGACACCCCTGTTCGCCAAAAACGGACTCGTCTTGCGAACGTGTCCGCAGGCGATGGCCGAGCGTCCCTCCACTCTCCACACATAAAATCAAAAGGACTCGCGCACCGAGTTGGTCGACTTCTAGGAATCATTGTCAATAACGCTGTGCGTTTTCAGTTCCGGACCCTAATAAAACTTACACTTAACAAAAAATAACCAGGGTGTGTCAAATGTTAACGGTTTCACATTTCGATTTAAAGATTAATTTTTCTTTTGCCCTTTTCTAATAAATCCCAGGTTTTATTTTAATTATATTACGATATTAAAATTAAAGACAAATCTGTAATGCTTGTATTGTCTTTTGTTTTACAATAAGTAGGTTATGAAAATGAGTGATTCGCTTTTCTTTTTCGATGATTATTTTATTGAATAACTTAGCACGTTTATTATTATCAATACTTGTTATGTCTCGTTCTGATTATTCATTGAGTGTTCTTGGATTCGGTATGGTTGATTTTTTTTTATTTTAGCCTCCACGATTTGGCTCATGTTGCTGTTCATGCTGCTGCTTCTCCGAGAGCTGATTTCTAGTGGGTGTTTCGATGTCATTTGTAGTGTCAAAGACTATAAGTTGATAGTTCCACCATAACTTATAATGGCTAATTTATAAAGGACAACATAATTCTCATTTAGTAGAAAAAGAAGAAATAATAAAAAAACGTACACAAAATATTCACTAGATAATAATGTTGTCAGACACTCCAGTTGAAAGCTTGAAGGATAAGCCAACAACAGTTATTACTTTCCCAGCCTCCTCTTCGGAATCATAATAATATTTCGTAACGATATTACTTTTTCTTGAACGTCTGTGATTTTAAGTCCATTTCTTACAGCTTAAAAAAACACGTATTGTTACAAACTGGAGATAAGCCATCTACATCCACCCAGTCTCCGTTACCATAGATTGCCAAACGAGTTGAAAACATTAATATCTCGCTTATTAGATTTTCTATAAATTTAGGATTTCAGCTATTTGTAGATAAAATATTTGTGTATTTAAATTAAAATTACAAAACTCTGATGATAATATTATTCCGAACTCAATGAAACTTATAGCGGTAAATAAAATTCTATATGCAAGAGTGACGCACCATATATGACACAATACAAGAAATGAAACGTGAAGTTGAGACAATGCAAGAAATGCCATTAGTTAGAGGGGACTGGACGCCTAATGAAAGTGATAGTGATATATGAAATATTATACGCAAGAGTGAAGCGCGATATATTATGCTAAGTTCAGACAAAGTGAGAAATGGTATTAGTTAGAGGCAGAAAGGATCGCTTGTATTTATTTCTAATGCAGCGGAACGTCGTGGAGTTACTATCTCTATCGCACAACACAATTGTATATGAGCAAGTAGGATACAAGAGCATACGCCCGCAAGCCCTTGTATCCCACTCGCACCCTTCACTTTACATGAGATTGGGCGAGAAAGAGAGCACGGCACATCACGCGCTTGCTTGTGTTTGTTATTTGAGTCAAGTTTACATATGAAATGGACGTATAAGGCAGAAACGAGACATGTCTGCAGTTTATATGACGTGCTTTTTTCATGTCATCCATAGCTCGATTATATTACATGAAAATATGTAAAATTGCAAGCTCTAGACACAAAATATAGTGTAAAACGAAAACAATATATTTGAAAACAGAATAACACGTTTGAAGCGATCAATTAGTTTTAAAATGCTCAATTAGATGACTCTGTCGACCACGGCAGGTAACGTGATTTTTTTAGCACGGACTGGAAAAGGTTAAACAAACATGTTACATACTGTTCAACTATTCAAATATTCAAACTATTCAAATGTGTCAAATGTGATTTTCAAACCAACAACTCTGGAACCTTTAACAGACATGAAATGTTGCATACCGGTGAGAAACCATCCGAATACGACCAATGCAATTTCAAGTCTACCCTGTTTAGTAACCTAAAGAGACATAAAATGGCATATTCTGGAGAGAAGCCATTGAAATTTGACGGTTGCAATTTTAAATGCATCGACTTTACTCGCTTAAAAAACATTAAACGTTACATACTGGCAACAAGCCTTTTAAATGTGATAATGCGATATTTAATCCACCTATTCTCAAAGCTTAAAAACACATATAACGTTACATACTGGTGGGAAGCCATTCAAATGTGACCAATGCGATTTTATGTCCACCGAATCTGGTGAGTTAAATAAACGTATAATGTTACATACTGCCTTGAAGGCAGTCTAATTTGAGCAATGTAATTTTAAATGCTTTCATTGTTTTGCTCTAAATTATCATAAAATGCTACATAATGGATAGTTGCCTTTTAAATAAAACAAATGCAATCTAAAATCGATCCACTCATACCATTTAAGACACTTCAATGTCATAATGTTCTTAAATCACTTACTTTAATACATTCAGTATCATTTTTTTAACCGCTTCCTTAAAGATAGAATCATTTCCATGCCCAGAATCTTGAAAACAAACACTTTTGTGTGAGACTCATTTCGGTAAATTGAATATAATTACCGGCGATCATCGATTTAATGAAAAAGCATATTGCAAATTTTATTTGAAAACAATTTTGTCTTAGCAGAATGGGCAATTCATTTGATGTATTTGTTTAGATGTGCTTTTTTGTTTATACATAATATAATTATTTGTTTACTTATGAGTTATAATGAGGTCATAAAAAAGAAAAATATTTTCCCATTCTGTCCGTTTTTGTTACATAACAGAAAGAAAAAACAAAAGTTTCTCTCTTGAAAACTTATATTGAAAATCATAATGGACATGTAATAGAGGTTCTTTTGATTTCACTGGATGTACTTTTTCTACTTTAATACCTTCCATTTTTTAGGTTATACTCATGGTGGAAGGATAAAACATCAAGGTAAGATGGATCGTTGCTGTGGAAAATATGTGACGTCACTACGGGCGCATCGTAGTTTTGAGTTGTTTGGAAATTTATCGAAAGGCACGATTTGCTTAGTGATCAAAATTGAAATATTTTTGGATTCTATTATAAAATATATATTAAGATTAGAGTTAATGTACATCCTAGATCTAAAAATTAATACTTTTTTTAACATTTTTTACAACTTTTACAACTTTACAACTGAAAATTTTACAACTGTTTTGAAAAATACTTTTTCTAATTCTAAATATTGGATAAGAATTATTAATATTTTGGGAAACAGACGATTTACGCAAAATACGAATATAATATCGAATATGAAAAAACCACCATAATATTATGACAAATGGAATTTCTTAGAACAAACCATATAGAATATTTGAAATAGGGCGACGAATATTTGTAATAAAAATTTCGTTTTCGCATAATTCATTGGTTTAATTGGTTCCAGTATTCGACTTTTTGTCAATTTCTTACCCGCCTAGAGAATGACATTGTTTTGTTAAACAGAAAAAGAGCAGCATGTCGTAAAGAATATTTTATAGAGTTTATTTTGTATTTGATAATATGCACGTTATATCTATTGAAAAGTAATCTCGATTTTCCAAAAATAAAGATTATTGCATCGATGCTATTGCCATATGCATATAATAAATATATAGGCAAATAATAAATAAACATTTTCTAGCATAAAAATACGAAAAAGAATTTCCTACTGTGAATATTTACTTGAGCTTTTTGGAAGACCTCTATGAATAGTTATTAAAGCTAGTCAAGTGATTTAATTAAATTTGTGTTGCTTTGTTAGTTTCCGTAAGATACTAGAGATGGCAATAGTGTACAATTTGCCACTCGCATGTAAAAATAATTGTTATGTTAGCATATAATCAAATTGTCTTAGTGATTATTATGGAAGGTTGGATGCTATTGAGTAAAGAAGTGCTCACCGCGCTTTGCCAACCTGTGTGATGCTCCAGTTTGAACACGTTGAACAAGCGGCCAAGGCACTCATCTCCCATGGTTAGCAAGTCGGCGCTGGCTAAGCCTTGCGGAGTTTAAAAACTGAATCATAATGGCACATTGCGCACGCGATGTGCCATTATACCAAATGCCAACAAATTTGCGAGCAAGGAAAGGCAATCTCTCCATGCGAGTGTGGAGTCGTGGTTTATGACGGAAGAGTGTTTTTGAGAGGCTTCTAGTTTCGGTACCTCTTCCCTCTGGAGTTGTCTTTCACACCGCAAAAATACTTTAATAGTGACGATAACCTCCTTTTTTGCCAGAATAATAATTATTGTTATGCTTTTTTAGTCACAACTTTACAATCAATTCTAGAAGAATATCACACATAGTAGGTATTTAGTAAATCAAAAAAGTTAATTTTACAGGAGAGCGAAAACAAAACTTAATAAATAACCCAATAATTATTAGACGAATAATCACTTTTTTTTATTAAGGAAGTTTTATTGCTTTATACAAATATAACTAGAAATCAGTATTCAATATGACTGAACTTAAAAACTTAACCAAAAATCTATATGGTACATTTTGAAATGTTAAACATTTCTATGGAAGTATTTGAAATTATGTAGTTGAAACATGTAGTTGAAAATTATTTAGTAGGAAATGAAATCAACATATTGATTGAATTGGCATTTACTTGGTAGAACTCCATTATAATAGGATTAAATAACAAAGTATTTATTTCTGCAAAAATATTTGTAGAATTAAATACTTTGTTATTTAATCCTATTGAAATCAACATATTATTATATGAAATGACGTATTTCTATGTCACCGTGGTGCAGTGGTCAACGTCATTGGCTATGGTTGCGGATGTCTCGGGTTCAAGTCCAGGGACGGGCAGTTTCATAAATTAATTTTTCAGTTGATTTATGGATTTTTGTCCGTAGTCATGAATGTTTGTCATGTCTAAAACTCCCTCTCACCCATCTGATCCTAAAAAATGGGGCGGAGCGACATCGATTAGATAACCACGAGTCCTGTCCTAGCTTTATTCTCCTATCCCTACTCTTTTAAAAAAAAGAGAGGTGGGGCAACTGAATAACAAGCAGCTCTCATAGAAAACTTCTGTTGAGATACCTCCATTAGGAGGCCATGAGCGCACTTGGAAAAATATTATATGGATTATATTTTATGTAATACGTTTTAGGGCTTCCAATCCCGGGATCCCAAGAAATTACCCGACCCCGTAATCCCCGGATTGAATTAATACGAATCCCGAGATTTCGGGATTCGCTGTAAAATATCAAAAATTAATTCATATTTAAACTGTCAATTCATAACTGATGAACTGTAAAACTATTTCCAGTGTACTTATTTTGATTTTTGTCGAAAAGATCATGGATATACCGATATGAATAGGACAAGATTATTAATTAGCTTATCTCTCTCGCTACTCCCCGTTTTAAGGATCGCATGGATGAGAGGAAATTTAATTAAGACATCACAAACGCCCATGTCTTCCAACAGAAATCCATAAATAGATTGAAAAATCAATTCATGAAATAAATTCAATTCTGTCCGTCCTGGGATATGACCCCATGAGCACCGCAACCGAAGCCAACGACGTTGACCACTCGACCACGAATCCGTCCCTTAGGAAAAGTAAAAAACTTCACATTTTTGTTGATTTATTCATGTTCCAGGTCTTACAAGTTTTCATTGCGCATTTTAGCTTATTATTAATTTTTTGTCTTTAAAGTAATAATTTTGCTTAAACAAGAATGTCTAAATTTATTTCTTTTTTAAACTTTATCACACTATCTAATTAATATATATATGTTTATCTTTAAAATCTGAATCAAATATTTATCACCTCTTCAAAACATTGTCACAAACCAAGTACTTTTGACGTTTAAATATTGGCACGTTATGACGTCTTTAAAAATAAAAATGGCGATTGTCGATTGTTTTACAGCTCACCTTGTAGTTCTCTCTCTCCTTACACCATGGGTTATATATACTTTAGTATTATAAGATATATTTTTTGTTGAGTGTGATATTTTAAGACAAAACGAGCGATCTCTTTCCGGTCCATGAACCCAGAACGTCCAATCTATAATGTTTCGAATTAATAGGTTATAAGTATTTTCCAATTTCTATTTAATTTCGTTTATCTATATATTTTGTTTGATGACCTGTACATTTTTATCTTAGATCATGTAATTACCGTTTTATATTCCATGTGATTATTAGCATTCAATATTATATAAATAGCCCTGTTTCGATTGTATTTTTATCAGTTGATAATGCTCGTGATGAGCGAAACCGTGCTTGATATTATAAACATGTTAAAGTATTACAAGAAAATTGTGTTGTATTTTAAAACACTCCTAGGCTGGTACTTACTGTAGAAATCCACCATCTTTAAGTTTGTATTGCTTGGAGAGGAAACTATTAAAAACTCAGATAATGATATTTTCCGCACCGGGGTCACGGCTTCCTAATGTAATCTTTGCTGTAATGAATTCTTTCACTTATATTTGTTTAAATATAGTTTTTTTTAATCGAAAAATAGCGTAGGCGTTTTCTGACACCACCCACTATTATTCAGTGCGAATCGTGCCCAGAACTTTAATCGGACCATCTCTTGTGACGCAGTCAAGTAAAAGACAACATTTTAATTTGTTAAATCGCTCATTTGGCAACATAGCCTGCTTAAGAAAATGCCGAGAACATTAGGGGTCGCATTCTGAACCATTGGCAGAGCACAGTTAGTGATATATTTTTTGCCTTCGTTAACTTATTGAGGGCGTCGCTGCAAAATGACTTGAAATGTAACCTATTCTTTTTAAATGTCAATTGTTTTTTTTTTGTATTTGATTTAATTTAATTTGTAACCACTAACTGGAATAAATAGTCATTTGACTAATTGAACGAGCGTATTTGAGTGCAGCTGAGAGACACCAAACCATGGTGTTAGTAAAACTTATAACTAAGTTACTTTCTAACAAACAGGCTTAGGTATATAAGTGTTGTTTTTGTTTCATATTTAAAAAAAACACATATTTATCGGTCAATTTCTTTTACTCATAATTTACATTTATATCTAGCTTTTTGTTTGCATGTCCCCTCCCAACCTGAAGCATAAAGTCTCCCAATGGAGGTTTCTCAACAGAATTTTTCTACTAGAACTGTTTGTTACCTTTTTCGAAGAGAGAAGGGATAGGGCAGGACTAATGGTTAGATAATTACTCTCACTACGCCACGCGATAATCAGATTGGTGGGTGAGAAGGGAGCTTAAGACATCACAAACACTCAGACGACATCAGGAATTGAATCACCACAGCGTCTCAATCTTTACTTAAATGTAAATAATGCAAATCAAATAAGAAACAGCATGCATGCACATTATCAAATACGTTTTGGGATGGCATTAATAGAAGGGGTTTGAATTTTAATAAGCCTGACCGACCCATTCGTAGAAATTAATTCTAGTAGGAAAAGGGGAAACAAGTTTTCTTTGCGACACTGACTTCAAATTACAGAATGTTGTAAGAAAATATGTAAAAAGCCTTAACCTTTCAGTACTCATGATGTAACGTTGCGTTACCTCGGCTTTTAAACCCTTAAATTATTTGTGAAATAGGTCATACGAAAAATTGAAAATTTTGCTATTTGTAAATAAAATAGTTTTACGTATAGTTAAATATTAAAAATACATTAAAGTTAGTCTTCTTTGTATAATTAATCATAATTGGAAACTTCGTCAATTTTACTGACGAAAAATACAAAAGTATAATATAGTACTCTTAACAATCCGAGATGCATGACGTACCGTAAGCAACCGTTTTGTTTCAAATGTCAACGAAACACGACTCGAGCTTGTACTGCTGTAAATAATTTGGATTCTTGCGTCTTTCGATAATTTTACATGTCACACCAAACGTGACGTAATATAATTACTTAATACTACATAAAATCATATTTAACGGGCATGTTCTTAAGGGGACAAACATTGCGTTAGTTTCTTCAAGATCAACTTTACATAACCAAATGGGGTTGATATGTTTGTTACCGGTGGTGTGGAGCAATTTTTGTTTTGAAAGTCAATACTAAAGCAAAGTCTGACAGAACGACTTCGGCATTTATTTCACTCGGTGGATCAACTTGTCTTTTATCGAAGAAATTAAAGGTAGAATGATTGGGGTAGGACAGGACTAGCGGTGAGATAATCTCTCTCACTGCACCCCGTTTTTTAGGATCGGAATTTGATTGGAACAAGTACTCAGATATAACCGTGTTTTTAGTTATACATGTATTAGTTTATTTCAAAAAAAGAGAAGCCATTTTACATAATTAGGAAAAATATAATATAATTAAAATTGGCATTCATAAAATAAAAAGTCTCAAAACCGATACACAATGTTCGTCGCTGAACATGTTTACCTCTCTAGGCAAAGCATCGATCAGCCGAACAGCCCACGAAATGGCGTCTCGATCATCTCACGTGAAGACCAATTAAAAATAATTATTTCTATTTATAATCAACCAAAAATACCACATTTTCAAAGGATACCAATAACATAATATTAAGAGAAATAGAATCAGAGTCTTGTGTTCCCATACAGAAAGCGGGTACAATTAAAATTAAATATTCCGACTTGAATGCCAATAAATCTAGCAGCCCTATTCGTAAAAGAAAATTCCGGTCCGAAGACGAGAAACAAGATCCCTATGCGATACTAACTTGCATATGGCAAAATTTTGATGTACTTTGTCACTTAAAGCATTCGACTGAACTCGAACTGTTCCATCAAGCACCCTCACTCCAATTAAATTAAACCGTTAATACTATTCTTAATATCCAACTTATTAACCATGTACACAAATAAGCTTAAAAAAATATTACGAATAAATTCTATCGCAAAGTAAAGAAAATTTTGACTGTTAAGAGCTTAGCGTTGGTGTATTAATAATATATACATAAAAATAATATTAACATCAAAGGTTATATCTACAATACGACTAGATTTAATTTATGTTTTCAAATGAGAAGATATATTTGATCATATTTGCAAGGTTTAACATATAATATGAGACATCTTAACCTAGATATCAATTGGCAAATCATTTTAATAATTTAGAAATCAAATAACAAGGCCTCCTTTATAACATTTCCGATCCCGCTAATGAACATGTAGTTTTGTATTGATAGTATTTGAAAGATTTTTAACATAAATGCTTAATTTTATGAATCTTCAAGCCATGGCTTCTCACAGATTTATAATCGCATTGATCACATTTAAATGGCTTTTCTCCGGTATGTAACATTTTATGTATTTTTAAGTTACCTGAAATTCTGGATTTAAAGTGGCATTGGTCGCATTTATATGGCTTCTCACTACCAGTATGTGTTACTTTATGAGTTTTTAATACACTCGGCTTGTTGGTTTTGAAATCGCATTGATCGCACATAAATGGCTTCTCGCCAGTGTGAATCATTTTATGTGCTTTTAAACGCTTCAAATTGGTTGATTTGAAATCGCATTGATCACATTTAAATGGCTTTTCACCAGAATGTAACATTTTATGTGTTTTTAAACTATCCGGATAGGCTGAGCTAAAATCACACTGGTTACATCTGAATGGCTTCTCACCAGTATGTATAATTTTATGATTTCTTAAGCTACTAGACCACTTGGACTTAAAGTCGCATTGGTCGCATTTAAATAACTGCTCGTCAGTATGTGACGATTTATGTGTTTTTAAAATGTGAAACAAGCTGGATTTAAAATCGCATTGGTCACATTTAAATGGCTTCTCGCCAGTGTGTATCATTTTATGTGTTTTGAGATGACTGGAAGTGATGCATTTATAATCGCATTGGTTACATTTGAATGGCTTCTCGCCAGTGTGTAGCATTTTATGATATTTTAAGCTATTCGAACGGACTGAGCTAAAATCACATTGATTACATTTGAAAGGTTTCTCGCCAGTATGTAGCATATAATGTGTTTTTAAACTACTAGAATTGATACATTTATAATCGCATTGGTCACATTTGAATGGCTTCTCGCCAGTGTGTGTCATTTTATGGGTTTTGAGATGACGGGAAGTCATGCATTTGTAATCGCAGTAATCACATTCGAATGGCTTCTTACCAGTATGTAGCATTTTATGTTTTCCATAGCTACCAGACCACTTGGACTTAAAGTCGCATTTGTCACATTTGAATAACTGCTCGCCAATATGTGACGTTTTATGTTTTTGTAAAATGTGAAACAAGCTGGATTTATAATCGCATTGATCACATTCGAATCGTTTCTCGCCAGTATGTAACATTTTATGTGCTTTTAAGCTTTTCGAATGTGATGAGTTGAAATCGCATTGGTCACATTTGAATGGTTTCTCGCCAGTGTGTATCACTTTATGTGCTTTGAGATGACTAGAAGTCATGCATTTGTAATCGCAGTAGTCACATTCGAATGGCTTCTTACCGGTATGTAGCTTTTTGTGTTTTCCATAGCTACTAGACCACTTGGACTTAAAGTCGCATTGGTCACATTTGAATGGCTTCTCGCCAGTGTGTTTCATTTTATGTTTTCTGAGATAACTAGAAGCGATGCATTTATAATCGCAGTTGTCACATTCGAATGGTTTCTCGCCAGTATGTAGCATTTTCTGTGCTTTTGAGCTATGAGAAAATATGGTTTTAAAATCGCATTTGTTAGATTTGAATGACTTTTCGTTAGTATGAAACAATTTATGCGTTTTAAATGCATAAGATTGAGTGCATTCAAAATCGCATTGATCGCATTTGAACGCCATTTGTGGTTTATCGTTAAGTTTACCTAAGCTATTTTTCACACAAAATGTCAATTTATGATAAGCTATGTGCAGCTTAAGTAAGTGTGATGAAGGGAATATATCGAAACAAATACTGCACACAAAATTTCGCTCATGAAACAAACCATTTTCCAGTAATACCACAACGACCACTTCACGCTGTAAAATTTCCGTCTTTATGTATTGCTCCTTTACAGACGGCGAAGTTGTGGTCTTATCATTGGTAGATGGGAACTTAAATAAAGAAGAAAAAACAATATGCGATGATTAATTGATGCAACGGGCATAGCTTGGAAGATCTCTTTTAACAGATCGTTTGCGGGAAACGGCATTTGTCGTTTATTGTAAGCTGACAGTTGAATGCATGATTCGGCAAATACCGTTTTTCGCTGACCGTCGGTTTGCGGGACACGAATATCGATTATTCTATCGAAGGCTGACATAATAATACTTTTTCTTCGTATAAGACAGTTATTACTATAATTTATTTAGATTTGCTTTAAATTCAATTTTCAAATTTTATTAATTTGTTCAATTTGAAGACGCAACATAACATGGACTTGCAAGCAATATAAACTCACTTTTCTTTTTTTGATAAATTTGTCTATATATTGATGTTATCTTTAGTAAAAATATAATTTCTACCAATCAGTCGTTTAAAATTATTCACAAATTATCAGGAAATAAAGAAGTGACAACATACTGCCATTGATTCTTTTATTTTCTCCAACGAAAATGGCAGTAAGACATAATGCACCGATAAAGAATGTCAATGGAAGCTCAATACAACGATTAGAAATAAGACAATCGGAAAATCATACTAGAAGTCACTCATGTCTATAATCATCAATTTAAATTGAAAAAATCTTGATTGCTGATCCGAGATCTTTTTAAAACGAATTTACAAAAATTTTATAATAATCTTGGTTAAATATAATATTTATTTCTTATATGTTCAATAAATAATAGATACGACAAAAATATTATTTTAGTTTAGTCATTAAACTGTCAAAATGACCTCCTTTTCCACAGTGTTGGGAATAATTGTAAAATATATTCAATTCAATTCAAAATGCTTCGAATTCATAAGAAGATATGTGGATATAAATGAAGTTTAAATACACGCAATGGTGGCGAGAGACAGTTTTCATTTCTATTAGAGAGACATCGTATCCATAGCTGGTGGAAATTCGTTCGATGATATTCATTCAGTTAGATTGAATATCTAGATGAGGATCCTTCTCAAAAAGTCGAAACGCGTGTTACAATAAGTAACACGACCAGCAAAATAGCAATTATACCAATACAAAGTCTTCAATGATTGAATTTTTATTATTTTTAATGCTCACCTGTTAAAATAATGTGGAAGTAAGTAGTCCAAAACTAATTATGTTTTTTCTTTTTTAAATGAAACCACAAAAGATGGACACCTCAAACGATGTTTAAAGTCTTTGGAATTGAAGTGACATCGACCATTACTTAACTAAAATATAATTGAATAATGACCATTGATAAAAATTACCTGAACCAGTTTCTGATAAGAATATGAACACTCTCCGAATTCCAAATCTTCTATTTTAATTTCGTTTCCGTGTTGGTATTGGATTTCTTCTTCCGATTTGATGTTGTGAAACTTTTTTGAATCCTTCTTAAATAAAAATATGTGAAAATGCATTTAGAAATGGTGTACAGAATGTGTTTAAAGGAATCGTATCTCGCAGCATCTTGTAATTCTATTGCTTAATTCTTCTCTAACAAAATATTAAATATAAGAGCATGGCGTAGGATAGAAGATGTGCCTAGTTTTTGACACATACAATTCTTCCCTTGCAATCGAAAGGGTCTTCCGGCTAACATTTTTTCTGTCTGTGAACGTGACAGAAGCTTCGCATGATTGATGAATGTTAATGTGTAGAATAATAAGGCCTGAAAACGATATTTTTCTCCAAAAGCTACACAAAATGATATTTTTTACGGTAGAATAATCTTTTAGGAACTCAAATATATGGAAAATATTCGTTAATCACAAAAGGAAATGTTGGAATATAGGTTTAACGACGATATGTCGCAAACTTTCATGTCTCTTAAGTTACGACAAAACAAAGCTCCACATATAGAATGCAGAAAAATGGCGACTTGAAGCTTGCGATCGCACCAGAAAGTACGCGAAGGTATGCGATCTTCAATGTTTTAGGGTAGAAAAAACCAAACCAAACCGATCCGAGAGTACCTCTTGTTTGATTACGATTGTACGTTTCTCGTTCATATCATTCAGACGATGTTCGTCATCAAAGGAGTTCTGTGGTGTATTCGATGAAAATGATAATCCATCGTTCGGTTCTTCTTTGATATCCATATCAAGATTTTCACTAAGATGTTGATGGAACATACAATGTGACGGATTAAATGAAATATAGCATTACCATAGACTAAAATTGCTTATCAATGGCACTTTTTTGCATAGACAATTGAATACTTCTATCGTGAATCTATTCAATCGTGCTAAGCAGGATAAAAAGTAAATGCTAAAATATTGTAGGTAGGTATAAAAATCATTAAGCTTTTTGTTGAACCAGAATCCTTGGACACATTTTTTCTTATTATCATTTTCAAGTAGTATGATTCTCTTTCATTATATTAATCTTTCTAATCGTGGGTTTTGTCATATAAACGCATTTATAAAGCGAAATGACAATTTCAAAATAAGTGAAATATGGTATTAAGTAATTATTTTAAGTCATATTTTTGTGTAAAATTTGAAATACACATCAAACTGTGCGAAATTATCAAAAGACGCAAGAATCTAAATTTTCCTTAATAGAACAAGCTCGAGAGGTTTCTCGGTGCCGTCTGAAAAAAAACGGTTACTCACGGTAAGGTCATGCATTTCGGTTCGTTACTAGACTATAGTGTAATGTTGTTTTTTTCGATGGTAATTGGCGAGGTTTTCAAATTATAATTAATTATACAAAGACAAAGAAGGAGGTTACTCACACCAAAAACTATTGTGTATAACTTACTCAAAACTTGCTAATACAATTATCAATGATAATTTAAAAATAACAGCATGAAATTCAATGCAGCGGAATAAGAATAGTTTACTAAGAAGAGGACAAAACTTGCGTAATAAATTTGGTTCTGATTACATGACATAGGTATACATGACACGTGACATAACTTCTATGCACATTGGACGTGCGCAGCGTCTCAATTGGGGCCTTTAAACTGCGCTTCCATAGCGCAAAAAAAGTGTATCTGAAGGAGAACGACCATAGACTATTTGAGAACGACTGATGCGCACGCCATCCCAATACAACCTCTCTAAATATAACCTAAAAATTTGACCGTCAAAATCTGTTATATTTAAAATATGAATATCAGAATGTGGTCCAGAGACCTGATAATGGATTTTATAAACTTGTATAAATCGTTTCCGTGTTTATGGAAAGTGAAGAGCTCTTAATACAAAAATAGAAATCTACGCGATGTAGGTATGCAAATTTTCACAGATAATTCTGTACATAAATATTATTGATCAATATCTTTTACTGAACACCTATTGCATGATTCATTAATATCTTTTATTAATCACTCAAAGAATAAGAATAACTTTTATAATAAAGTAACATTATAAATTCAGGGAAAAGTTCGCATGTGACTAATACTTTCGGTAGGTAGTAAGGATATCGGCATATTATATTATAATAAAATCTGTACCTAATCTGAATAAACAAAGTGTCTTGCTTATGTAATTCTGAATATTCTTTCATGACATCACTTTTTTAATAATAAAATTTCTATGCAGTAGTTAAGACACAAATGAGAAATGAAATTTTAAAATAAATCATCTCATTATGAAGAAAATAAAATTTATATTTGAATCGATATCGACTAGAAGCTGACAAGAATCAGAACATAACATATCGCTGTCGCATTCTGTATTCTTCGCCGAAACATTCTATTCTGTGATGTACCTTCACATACTTCTTGTCTCATTCATAGGAAATTTAATGACATTCCGATTGATTCGAGTATTTTAACATCAGCATATAAACAATATGTAAGTCATGTTGATATCAATTAGATAATAAATTGTGTCAATTTTATACGTCGACTTGGCAAAACACTCGCTTATTTATTAAAAATTTGGTACAATACAGCCATGTTCATCCAAGCTCCAATGGAGTGGTTTTATAATTTTACCGAACTTTTATATCGCTGTTGTCAGTTTACTGTTATTGATATAATTTTTATTATCTTGTTAGGCCCACCGTTGTTTTTTTTTTGTTGGTTAAGTTTCATCTTGCACAAACTCAGAGATGTGTTTTATAGTAGTTTTTTTCCCATGTCTGCTCCCAATGTGGAGCATATGTTCTCCTAATGGAGGTATCTTAACAGAATTTTTCTATGAGAATTGCTTTTACTCAGTTACTCAACCTCTCTTTTTTCGAAGAGAGTAGGGATAGAAGGATAGGGCTAGGAAAGGACTAGTGGTTCGCTAATCGCTCTCGCTACGCCCTGTGAGGATTGGATGGGTGGGAGGGAGGACTCACACTATGAACAGACATCCATAAATCGATTGAAAGATCAATTTATGAAAACCGTCCGCACCGGGAATTGTACCCGAGACATCTGTAACCGTAGCCAGCGACGTTAGCAACTGCGCCACGGATAGTAGAGTTTCTACCTTTAAAATCTTTTTTATTCAAAAAATGGTTGCCCATTGTCTTGACATCTGACATGAAGCTAGTTTCAATTTTAGAAAATATTATATGTTAGGTAGGCATCAATTTGTATTTTACTTATCTATTTAATTATTAGTTTATTTGAGTTAAACTATTTTACTAATTGGAATTCCTCTAATGCTCCTCAGTGATATTATCAAACTAGTATATTAAAAGAAAATTAACATCTCAAAATTTAAAAATAATATAGCTATAGGAGTCATAATTGGGATAACAATATTATTGTAATTATTTTAATTACTAGATCTCACAGTGTGTAAGATTTAAATTTTTTATTTGTTATATGTTATTTGAGAGTCCTAAAAAATCTAAGATTAGATATATCAGTTAATTAGAGAAGATTTGATTTTTTCTCAACTTATTGGAAGCAATATCACAGGTATTTGTAAATTGTAAGGAAAAAAAATGTTTCAAATAATACATAGGAATATTATACAAGAAAAAGCAATTATGCTCCTAATTGTAGACGTTTTTCGCTGTCTTACTTTGATTGTTAGTTTTATTCTCTGTAAAAACAGACTTTTATAAAATCTGGTTTACAGTTATTATTTACAGAATATTCACATAAAAATATTGTAGTACATTGAAAGTAAACAAAGGAAAGATTAATAGCTTAAGATATTTTTTAATTCTTCCCTCTTATTGAGTGGTGTGAAACATTATAGAAACGGGATAGACTATAATATTTGTTGAATATCTGCCATTAGGTTTGTTCGGGTGCGACCAACGTCAAAACCAGTTTGCAAACTGTTTTCAACCAAAAGCCAGTTGGCAAAATGCGCATTGGAACAGCCAAATTTGTGCAGTGCAGCCAGTACGTTAAATATTTGAAAATATTTTTTTGTACTAGCACCCTTTATTCATTTCTGTCACTTCAAACTTCCGAGCGGTGCCTTCATAACAATCAACATTATATTTGATTCTATTGTTCCCTCCACACGAGATAATGTAAGATATGTTGTG